>DWRH01000006.1:0-80583 GCA_022318365.1 Anthoptus insignis
AGCATGTCGCCGTTAGCGAAGGAGACAAAAATATTCTGTGGGATGATCGACAGGATAGTGGTGACTAAGCTATGTGGCCCGTTCTGTACTTGTTGCGTCGTGGCTTCATATTTTGAGATATCGGTAGTGGTTAACGCAGACATATCAATGCCGGTTCCTGGATGGAACACATTCGCTAACGTCAAGCCGACCACGATAGCGATAGTGGTGATCACCTCAAAATAGATAATCGTTTTAAGGCCGATACGCCCTAATTTTTTTGCATCCCCGACACCGGCAATACCGACGATGAGCGATGAAACAACGATCGGGATAACAATCATCTTGATCAAATGAATGAAGATGTCACCCGCGGGTTTTAAAATATTGACCACCAGCCAGTCGCGGCTATCTGGTGCATTGTGGAGGATGCTTCCGGCAACAATACCTAAAATCAGTGCGATTAGGATTTGCCAAGCAAGAGTGATTTTGAAGCCTTTCATAGAATAGTGGTTTCCTCAGTCAAACTGCCTTTCACTCTTCAGTGACAAGAGAAGTACGCAGAAATAAAAATGCCAAAAATAAAACGGGCAAGTCTTTGATGTTTGTGTGCTAAAACCGCCTCCTGCGATTTTGAGTGCTATGTATTACCATTTTCTCTCTGCCGAGCGCAAGCTTTGATAAACATCAGATTATTCTCTTTTAATAATCCATTATCGTATATAGACGGCAGTTTTTTATAACCCTATCTTCTAAAAGAATAAATTTCGTTCTGTAAAATACGCACGTTTTGAAAAAAAAATTTTCCAAACCTGACTGGTGGCTAGGCATTCTCAGTCGTTTTTGCCAGAATGGTCAACGATACCGACAAAATCAACGCGTCGGTAATTTACGATTCAATCCCGTGATCTCTGGCACATATCCTAAACAAATCACCGGTTTGGTCTTTTATCATGCATCTTTTCACATAAAATCAACAAAAAAGGAGACCTGTCATGAGCCAACCCATTATCCATCCCATTATGGACGCCATTGCTGCCAACACACTGATCAACGAAGAGCAGTATGCTGCGCTCTATCAACAATCGGTAGAGGACCCCACTACGTTCTGGCAGGAACACGCCCAAATCATCGATTGGATTAAGCCTTTTACTCGTGTGAAAAATACGCACTTTGAACCAGGCAATATTGATATTCGCTGGTTCGAAGATGGTCAACTTAACCTAGCCGCCAACTGTTTAGACCGCCATCTAGCTAAACATGCCGATAAGCAAGCAATTATCTGGGAGAGCGATGATGGATCTGAAAGTCGAATCCTGACCTACCGTGAGTTGCACCAACAAGTTTGTCAGTTTGCGAATGTACTGACATCAATGGGAATAAAATCTCAAGATGTTGTCGCACTCTATATGCCAATGGTCCCTGAAGCGGCAATAGCTATGCTGGCTTGTGCGCGTATTGGTGCCATTCACTCAGTTATTTTTGGCGGTTTCTCTCCCGATGCGGTGGCAGGTCGGATTATTGATAGCCAAGCAAAATTAGTGGTTACCGCCGACCAGGGGCTACGTGCGGGACGCCCAATTCCATTGAAGAAAAACGTCGATGATGCACTGGCCAATCCCGCGGTAACCAGTGTGAAAAACGTGATCGTCTATTCTCGTACTGGCCAATCGCCAAGCTGGCATGCGCCACGCGATTGTTGGTGGCATGAACTGATGGCCGACGCCCCGACTGAACATCAACCAGTGGCGATGAATGCCGAAGATCCTTTGTTTATACTTTACACCTCAGGGTCTACCGGACAGCCGAAAGGGGTATTGCATACGACTGGTGGTTACTTGGTTTATGCCGCAACGACCTTTAAATATGTTTTTGACCTTCAGCCCGATGATATCTATTGGTGTACTGCGGATGTAGGCTGGATCACTGGGCACAGCTATTTACTTTATGGACCTCTGGCATGTGGCGCGACCACCTTAATGTTTGAAGGCGTGCCTAATTGGCCGACCGCATCACGGATGGCAGAAGTGGTCGACAAATATCGGGTCACCATCCTTTATACCGCACCGACCGCAATACGTGCCTTAATGGCAGAAGGCGATAAGGCGATTCAAGGCACCGACCGTAGCTCACTGCGTGTGCTAGGATCGGTCGGAGAACCGATTAATCCAGAAGCTTGGGAGTGGTTTTTTACTAAGATCGGTAACAGTCGCTGCCCTATCGTCGACACTTGGTGGCAAACCGAGACTGGCGGTTTTATGATTGCCCCATTGCCAGGCGCTACACCGTTGAAACCTGGGTCAGCAACCCGCCCGTTCTTTGGGGTTAAGCCAGCCTTGGTGGATAATGAAGGGGTTATTCAAGAAGGAGTTTGTGAGGGCAATTTAGTTATCACCGATTCATGGCCAGGCCAAGCACGTACGTTATTTGGCGATCATCAACGTTTTGAACAAACCTATTTCTCCACTTTCCAAAATACCTATTTTAGCGGCGATGGTGCACGTCGTGACGAAGATGGCTATTACTGGATCACTGGTCGGGTCGACGATGTATTAAACGTTTCAGGCCACCGTTTAGGTACCGCCGAGATTGAGTCCGCGCTAGTCTCGCATCCTAAAATCGCTGAGGCAGCAGTAGTCGGTATTCCGCACTCCATTAAAGGTCAAGCTATCTATGCTTATGTCACGCTGAATAGTGGTGAAGAGCCAACTAGCGAGCTATACAACGAGGTACGTCAGTGGGTGCGTAAAGAAATAGGCCCCATCGCAACCCCTGACGTGCTGCACTGGGCTGAGATGCTACCTAAGACTCGTTCAGGTAAAATTATGCGGCGTATTTTGCGAAAAATCGCGGCGGGCGATACCACTAACTTTGGTGATACGTCGACATTAGCCGATCCTGGTGTAGTTGAGAAATTATTAGAAGAGAAGCAGAGTATCAAGCAGCCTTAAGTCTCAAGGGTCACTGCCATGCAGTGACCCGTTATTTAAAGAAGTAAACGAATAACAGGTGCTAACAGTACCGTCATAATCCCCGCAAGCATCATCACTAAACTGGATACCACCCCTTCTTCTGGCCCCAATTGATAGGCTTTTGCCGTGCCTGCCCCGTGAGAGGCCGCGCCCAAACTTGCGCCTTTCGCAATACTCTGCTTGATCATCAAACGCAGAAACAGAGCATCACCGATGGCCATACCAAAGACGCCAGTGATCACCACGAATAACGCGACTAAATCAGGTTGGCCGCCAACTTGTTTTGCCGCAGCCAACGCGAAAGGGGTTGTAATAGATCGAACCGCTAAACTGCGCTCGACCATTTCCGGTAATGAGAAAAGGCGGGCTAACCAAACGGAGCTTAATACTGCGACCATTACTGCCGTTAGCACCCCGGCCCCGAGTGACATCCAATGCCGTCGAATCAAGCCGAGATTCTCGTAAACTGGGATCGCAAAGGCTAGGGTTGCTGGGCCGAGTAGCCAGATCAGCCAATGGTTATCGCCGATATAATTTTGCCAAGAGATATGAGTCGTCAGTAGTAAAACAATTAGTACCAAAGGGGTGAATACCAAGGGCATCAGGAGTAGTAAGCGCCAACGTCGATAGAGACGTTTATTCAGGTAATAGATAACGACGGTCAACATCAAGCAGCTGAGATTGGCGAACATATTACTCATCATTCGCTCCTAGCTTGCGTTGTGCCCTTGCCATCTCATAACGATACACCCGTTCCACCACAAAGCCGGTTGCGGCTAATACTAATATAGTGCTGAGCCCTATTACTGCCACAATTTTCCACCCTTCACTGCGTAGAAGGGGGCCATAGTTGACCACCGCCACGACTGCGGGAATAAAGAAAAGGAGCATCTCAGCTAACAGCCAGTTGCCGCCCGCCCGGATCCACTTCACCGGTATAATCCGCAACATAATGAGCAGCAGTAATATGCCTAAGCCAATTACGTTAGCTGGTAAAGGGAGATGGAAAAGAGTAACCAGTGAACCGGCTAATAGATATAAACCGATATAAATACAGAGTTGCAGCGGAATTTGCCACAGGGAATCAGTTATCAACTTCTGGCGTAAGCCGCGCCATAAAGTGGACATACGAGAGCCTCGTTAGTGTCTCAATAAAAAGTCAGTATATAGTGAGGGTTGAAGAGTGTGAAATGAATAAAAATTATCGACCTACACTAAGACAATTCGCCCCGTCCTGCTAGAACGGGGCGAAAGATCACTCTTCTTTTTCGATAAGAAGTGCTTCAAGAAGATCGAGATCGCGAAGAAGCTTGCGCATCGATTCGTCGGAGATCTGCTTGGTCGCGCGCAAGTGGTAAACTTCTGCACGCTCGGCACGCAAGGCATTGAGCCGTAACCGTCTTTCCAGATTCTCCATGAACATGGCCTGTTCAACATCGTCTTTATCATCAAGTCGACGTCGAAGATGGCCAATAACCCGAGAACTTACCTCTTTCAAAACTTCTGGATCGATATTCTCGTTAACATCTTTCGCTAAGCGCTCTTCCATCTTATACAAACTATCGATACCGGACTTCGCCATGATCGATCGTGCCTTACGCAATTCTCTACCCGTTTCGCCTTTATCGATGCCAGAGACGCCTTTAAGTAATAGTGGCAAAGCGACGACTCCCGCCAATAGTGAAAAGAGGATAACGCCAGTGGCTAAAAATACCAGTTCGTAGCGTGCCGGAAAGTTTTCTCCATTCGGTAAGAAAAGAGGAATGGATAACACACCCGCCAAGGTTACTGCACCACGAACACCTGCAAAGGTTGCCACGAGAAGCTCGCGTAAGGAGTAGTTACTAAACTCCATGGGGCGATTCTTAAGTAAGCGTTTACTAATCCGTTGCATCAGTAGTAACCAGCTAAAACGTACTACGATTAGCGCTAGATAGAGCATCGCGACCGCAAAGAGCAGGATCCAAATATTGACGTTATTATCGACTTCCGCTTCAGTCAGGGTAGTTTGTAGAATCCCTGGAAGTTGTAAACCCAGCATTAAAAACACCATGCCGTTAAATACAAACTCCAGCATCTGCCAGACACTATTCGCACGTAGACGCATTGCCAGCGGCGCTTGGCGTATAATCCCCGAACGACTTATGGTCATCCCTGCGGCCACCGCGGCTAAGATCCCTGAAGTACCGAGGTGCTCAGCGATAAGATAGGAAGCAAAAGGAAGTAACATAAGCAATACGGTTTGCGTTGCCGGATCATCACCACTCCAGCGGCTAAACAAGCGAAGCGATTTGCCGTACAGCCAGCAAACGACTACACCAGCGAGTAAGCCACCGAGTGAGACTTTTAAAAATTCTAACGAAGCGCCTGACCAGGTAAATACCATCGAGCCCATGGCCACCGCGATAGCGAAATTTAAGGAGACTAAACCCGACGCATCGTTCATCAAGGCTTCACCTTGCACAATCGACATAATTTTTTTCGGGATCCGCCCTTCACCGACAATCCCCGACAGAGCCACGGCATCCGTTGGCGAGAGTACGGCAGCTAAGGCAAAAGCTGGAATTAACGGAACACCAGGTATGGTCCAGTGAATAAGATAACCAATACCGACTACCGTGATCAGAACGAGCACTAGAGCTAATCCAATGATTTCTCGGCCATGATGCAAAAACTCATTAATCGGTGTTTTCCAACCATCCGAAAAGAGTAACGGTGGAATAAACAAGACTAAAAATAGTTCAGGGTCAAAATTGACGTGTAATCCAAAACTCGGCCACCCTAGTAACGCACCAGCGATGATTTGTACCAGCGGTAAGGGAATTTGGAAGGGGATGATGCGCGCGGCAACGCCAGAGAGTGACACCACTAGTGTCATGATCAATATGGTAAAGAAAATTTCCATGCTTTCCTTGTACTCTTTCCAAAAGACAACAAAACCTATTGGCTGCAACAGGCTCACTCATTTACTTAAAATACACCCTACACTATTAACCTAGGGTAAAAAAACGTGCTTAATCGGCAAGAACCTATCGATTTCTTCTCATTGTAGGCCACTTATTGGTCAAGGCTAGCAGGTTGTCGGGCTATTCCCCATTTGAAAGCTCTGAATCGAGCGTATCTTGCTCTAATAATACGGCGCCTTTGCCTTGTTCGGCGAGATGATCATCGGCATTACGTAACGGGCAATCACGCATGGAGAGGCACCCACAACCAATACAGCCATTAAGGTCATTCCTTAATCGGAGAAGTGTTTCGATACGTCTATCCAATTCGTCACGCCACTGTGCAGTCAGTTGCTCCCATTCCTTAGCGGAAATACGTTTATCCGGCGGAAAACTGGCTAAATGCTCGCTAAGGGTTGCTAAGGGTAGGCCAATGCGCTGCGCAATTTTAATAATTGCTACACGCCGCAATACGTCACGACTATAGCGCCGTTGGTTCGCAGCATTACGGCTGCTAGCAATTAGCCCTTTTGACTCGTAAAAATGCAGCGCGGAGACCGCCACGCCGCTTCGCTTCGCAACCTCTCCTGGGGAAAGTCTTGATTTTAATTGAGATCGTTCTTTTTTCATTTTTAAGCTTTACCTCAAGTTAACTTGAGGAATTATACTTTAAAAACTTGTTCGAGATCACATTATGTGATGACTAAACAGAGGAAGAACGTCAGATGCAAAAAGAAATTATCATCTCACTCACAGAGTGGATTGATCAAAATCTCGGGAATAACCTTTCGATTGATGAAGTTGCCGCTAAGTCTGGATATTCCAAGTGGCACTTACAAAGAATGTTCCGTGCAATGACGCGCCAAACACTCGGCGACTATATCCGTGACCGACGCCTAGCAAAAGCAGCAGAAGCCTTGTGCGCCAGCCAACGCCCAGTTTTTGATATCGCGTTACAATACGGTTATGAATCACAGCAGACTTTCTCTCGCGTATTTCGTCGTAAGTTCGACCTGACCCCTACGGCTTATCGTCATTCTCAACGTTGCCGTTCTCTACCGACATTCGGTAATGTTGGGTCACTCTCCTAGTGATAATTCACTCTATTTGCACCATCTTCTGCTAAGGCTCGTTAACAATGGCGAGCCAAAAATGCTAATTTTTTAACTTACCCTTCAAATCTCTATCTCTATTGCCTATAATGTGAGCTAAATCACACTTTATGATGCTTTATCATTGTTCGTTAAGCTAACAATGAGTAAACCTTCCGATCAAATAAGAGGATTGACGATGAGCGCTCTCGCAACAAGCTTGATAGTTATGCGTTGGGGCTTGCTAAGTGCAGGACTAATGTATATGGCAAGTATGATGAAAATTAAGTGCCAGCAGAATAGCCTTAAAACCGCTAGTGTTGTCTTTACTGGAGTGGGGCTTTTCACCTCATGCTGGTTCGTTACTGGACTTCTTGGAATCGATTTCAGTATACAAAATTGGCAATCCATGGTGAATATCGCTACCGACGCCTTCAATTATGCGATCCAACAATCTCCCGACATTTTTATTCCTAATAATTTTTAAGCCTTACCCAATTGAGTACGGGAAGCAACACCTTAGCTTTACTCAGGTAACGCTTCCCCTCTCCTTCTTTGTTACGCCCCGCTCGACTCATTCTCATTACCCATAAAAAAACCCCGAATAAATCGCTTTATTCGAGGCTTTTTATCATTAGTAGACATCACCGCAAATAGGGTGATGCCGACCAATTACTTCGCGTCAGGAAGTTTATACGCAATGATGTAATCACCCATGGTCGATCCAAACGAACCGTGACCACCAGCATTAATCACCACATATTGCTTACCGTCTACTTCATACGTCATCGGAGTTGCTTGCCCACCAGCAGGCAGACGCGCTTGCCATAACAGTTTACCGTCATGCACGCTGTAGGCACGCAGGTAGTTGTCTAATGTTGCGGCAATAAAGAAGACGTTACCGGCCGTAGTAATTGGTGCACCTAACATCGGGGTACCCACTTTCAGCGGTAGAGGGAGCGGCGAGCTATCACGGATAGTACCGATACGTTTCTTCCAAATGATTTCGTGGTTTTGCAGATTAACCGCAGAAACGAAGCCCCATGAAGGTTCCATACATGGCAGACCGAATGGTGATAGGAACGGATTTAGCTCTACACCAAACTTCGCACCGTATTGGTGTTGCAGACCTGCTTCACTACCTGAGCCTTTAGCACCTTTCTCATCCGGTTCCATTGGGTTGTTAGGACCACGAGGAATAAGTTTAGAGACGAACGGCAGTTGCATTGGGTTAGTAATAGCAAACTGTTTATCGGTGTTAACGGAGATACCGCCCCACTCGAACATCCCTAAGTTACCTGGGAATACGAGGGTACCCTGGACTGAAGGAGGGGTAAACGGACCTTCATAACGCAGGCGGTGGAACATGATTCGACAGATCATCTGGTCGAACATGGTCGCGCCCCACATTTTCTTATCTGTTAGGTGCGCCGTTGGGCGGTAGCTAAATTCAGAATAAGGTTGGGTCGGCGACAGGTGGTCACCTTCTGCTGCACCTTGCGGTACTGGATGTTCATTTGCAGGAACAACAGGTTTGCCTGTGACACGGTTCAGAACAAAAATATCGCCTGTTTTTGCTGGCGCATAGATGACTGGTACGGTGTTACCTTGTTGATCTTTGATATCTGCTAAAGTTGGTTGAGCCGGAACATCCATATCCCACAGGTCGTGGTGAACAGTCTGGTAGAACCAAGCTAATTTACCCGTCGAGGCATGCAGTGCAAGAATACCGGTGGCAAACTTCTCTTGATCTGGTGTACGGTTACCCCCCCAGATATCAGGAGTACTCACACCCATTGGGATGTAAACGATATCTAATTTTGCGTCATAAGCAGAAGGTGCCCATGAGTTTGGTGAGTTAGGCGTATAGCTTTCACCGTCTGCAGGGATAGCGTTAGGATCTTTAGCACCTGGATCGAAAGCCCAGAGCAGTTGCCCAGTATTGACATCAAATCCACGAATCACACCTGAAGGTTCTTTCGTTGATAAATTATCAGTTACCGCGCCAGCAATAATGATCACTTTATCGGTGATAATTGGCGGAGAGGTTGGCTCATAGCCACCTGGGTAAGCATGAGGCTGCTTGTGTTGTAAGTCGATTTCGCCATTATTCGCGAAGTCTTTACAAACTTGACCATTTTCCGCATCAACTGCAAACAGACGGCCGTCGTTGACTGGTAATAGGATACGACGTGAACACGCAGCAGGTTGGCTACCGCTGGTAGGCGTAGCGGCAACTTCGTGGTAAGAAACGCCACGACAAGTCATGTGCTGGAAAGTCGAATCGTATTTGATTTTCGGATCAAAGCGCCACTTTTCTTTACCCGTCGCGGCATCCAGAGCGATAAGGATCTGGTGTGCAGTACAGGTGTAGAGCATGTTGCCGACTTTAATCGGGGTAGATTCGTTGGTGATCTCACCTGGATCATCTGCACGCTTCAGGTCACCGGTACGGAATGTCCAAGCAACTTGTAAATCTTTGACGTTCTGCTCATTAATCTGAGTTAATGGCGAGTAGCGCACACCATCCTGCGTACGCGCGTAAGCTGGCCAGTCTTGCGCAGCAACACTTGGCGTTGCAGGTGCTTCGTTATTAACATGCAGGGTACCATCGATTTCTTGCGGATCCTTCACCACAAAGCTCGCACCGACCATCAGCAGGTTAACGATAACACCGACTGCCATTGCAGTACGTGGCGTATTACCTGCGTTAGGGCGAGAGATTTGACGGTAGACTGGCGGCAGCAGCATCCAGATACCGAACAATGTCCAGATACCTAAACGCGGCGCTAATGCCCAGAAATCAATACCACACTCTACGTAAGACCAGACCGCGGTAGCGATAAGGATTAAGGCGTAGACGAAAAATGCGCCGCCTTTACGTTTAGCCAGTTGCGCAGTAAAGAGCGCCATGACGAGGCCGGAGATCAGATAGTAGCTACTACCACCGATCGCTAACAAGTACCCGCCACCAATGACTAACCATAAGCAGCAGAAGAGAGAGAATAATAACGTAATGAGACGTAAGCCTCTGCGTTCCCTAGACATCGAAATCTACCTTAAATAAACCGCTATTTCAAAATGTAAAAATCGGAGCAATAAGACCGCCCTAAAGCAGGAAATTTATATTTTTAATTACTCACGTCGGATGAAGCTTGCCGCACCAATCTCCGATTTTTCACATTCGCCTGTGATGAAAAATTCGCCAATATGTAACCAGTATTTACGAACATTCCATAACGCTGGTTAGTATGGCTTATTAATAAAAAATTTCTATACAAAATATGACTAATAGCACAGTTCTTTGACAATATTTATGAGGCCACCCCTAAATCATTAACATATATTTTACATAATGGAGTAAAAAGTATGAAAATTTGGTCTTTTATAGCACTAGGTTCTAAAGGGCTAACATTGCTAGTCTTGAGCGTAGTGCTATCAGGTTGTAAGTCTTTAGCCATTTCTTTGACTCAGGGTGCGATGGAAAGTAAAGCTACGAGAAATAATGTTCAAGCCTTGTCCGAGTACGCAGATAAACATGTCCAGAATAGCTTAAGGATGACCACCGATTATCGTTATAGTGAGCAACCGAGTTCGAGAATGGATATTGTGGTTCCTGACAACCGCTCCGGGCTAAACTATCCAGTCATAGTGCTAGTTCACGGCGGAGGATGGGTTGCGGGCAATAAAGAGAGTATGTTGGCCTACGCAAGACTCCTCGCCGACCGTGGATTTGCCGTAGTCAATGTTGAGTATAGTTTAGTACCTACCGAAGCTTTCCCGGCCCAGCTAAAGCAGCTTAACCAAGCCTTACAGGCACTCAGTACCCTCGATAATTGGCCACTAGACCTTAACCGTCTGTTTCTGAGTGGTGACTCTGCTGGTGCAAATATTGTCAGTAACTATGCAGTTCTGCTTAACTCTCCCACCTTACAACAACAGCTAGCCATTACACCTGCGATCCAGCCTCAACAACTTAAGGGCTTGGTGGTACACAGTGGCGTCTATGATATGGCGAGTCTATATAAAAGCACTCAGAAGCTCCCTTGGACTACGCGCTGGATTATGCGAGAGGTGTTAGGGGCTTATAGCGGAGAAAAATCTCCTAGCTTGCGAAAGCTTTATGCTATGTCGGCGACACCTTGGTTAACCACCCATTATCCTCCTGTTTGGATTAGCGCTAGCGAAAATGATTTACTTACCAAGGGGCAATCATGGCCTTTTATCAAGCGTTTGAGCGTACTGAATATCCCGGTCGAAGCACATATCTATCCCAAGCAGTGGCCGGAGCCGCTCAACCATGATTTTGAGTTCAACATGCAGTACTGGGCGAGTCGGCAGGTCTTTGATAGCTCAGTAGACTTTATTCGTCGCTATTCAGAAAGGTAGTGAATACCCACTAACTTTCATTTCGATTGGAGCACGCTTAGCAGCTGCTCCAGCGATTGCGCTGAAATAGTGTAAGAATGGATAGGAAACGGACGAGTGGATGATGCCAAGGGTTGTAGACAAAATCAGCCATACACTGGCACTGCTCTACTCCTTCTGGGAGCCTAGGGGTACCCAGAAGTAAGGAATTTTTGCTAATAAATTGGTACCGTGCTGCCACAAGACTGACAATAAGCATTACGATAAACCGTCTACTTCATCGAAAAGTGAATACTTGCTTTGCCTGTAAACCATGTAGATATTGACTGTCGACTAGAGCCGCACATTTGGATTTGATCCCTATTTCGCGATGACAAAAAAGTGGTAACGATAAAAAGTGGTAGGTTATAAGATGAGGTAAATTTGACGGAAGCACATGGATAGGGGCCCTTCATAATACGCTCGTCGTGTCGGGACGAATCTATATATTATAAGTTCTCTATAAAGTCGATGTGAGAATTATCATCATCTCCACTATCCGCTAACAGCAAATTGCTAGTGAGTACTAACCTATAGGTCCTGAGGGTAAAGTAAACTATAACTAAAAGTATGAGAGGCTAGAAATAATTATGACTTCAATGCGTGCGACTTTACTGGGTATCACAGCGATTTTATTGTGGAGCACCATCGTAGGCCTTATGCGTCAGGTAACGTTTTACTTCGGTCCAGTAGGTGGCTCCGCGCTTGTCTATTCAGCTGCCAGCTTAGTGTTAGTACTTACTATCCGTTTTCCTAAGTTAAATACTTTCCTTAAAGCTTATCTTTATCTAGGGATCCTACTATTCGTCGCCTATGAGATTTGTTTATCACTATCCTTAGGTTTCTCAACCTCGAATATTCAGGCAATACAGATAGGCCTCATCAATTATCTCTGGCCGAGTATTACCCTACTTTTCGCAGTACTCCTAAATGGACAGCGTCCAAAAGCCTTGATGCTCATTGGTATGGCAATTAGCGTGCTAGGTATTAGCCATGTGCTAGGCCAAGGAAGGGAGGTTTATGGCAATCAATGCTAGCCAATCTGAGAGAGAAACCACTAAGCTTCGCCCTCGTCTTTTCCGGTGCAATTATCTGAAGCCTATACTGCGTGTTGACTCAAAGACTCGCCAACGGCTGTAACGGTATCACCCTTTACTTTATACTCACCGCCATTGCTCTATGGAGTGGATTTGTACTAACACCACAACCTCATCTACACTTCACCGCTACGAGTATCGGGGCGTTGTGCTTACTTGCTTGCGCGATGGGATTAGGTTATGCCGCATGGAACGCGGGTATCTTGCACGGCAATATTACATTACTCGCCACCCTCAGCTACTTCATTCCGGTGATTTCGAGCTTATTTTCAAGCCTTTGGTTAAGCCAGCCGTTGAATAATATGTTTTGGATTGGGGCGCTATTAGTCTGTGCAGGGTCGTTGGTGTGCTGGAAGAGTGGAAGGAAAAGCTCTAAGTATCATTAACATAAAATTTCAGTTTGTATCTTGAAATGGACGACTAGCGCAAAGAGAGATTGAATCTAGCACTATAAAATTAGGATTAGAGCTATTGAAGTAGAAAAATATCAGTCTAAGATAAAACTAAATAGTGATGTTAAGGATGAAAATGAATACTACACTGAACGATATTAATATCCAATTATCGATAGTCATCCCCACTTTTAATACAGAAAAATATATTAATGAAACTTTATGTTCTCTATCAAATATAAATAAAGAACATACAGAAATAATTATCATTGATGATTGCAGTTACGATGCAACAGTAGATATTGCAAAGCAGTGGCTAGAAAAAAACCAAATAATAAATAAAATATTGATCAATGATAAAAATGAAGGGCCTTCGTACTCAAGAAACGAAGGCATCAAAATCGCAAGAGGAAAATACATTACGTTTTTTGATAGTGATGACATCTGTATATCATCTTGTTACGATGAAGTCCTCCAAGCGATGGAACGCCACGGTATAGAGTTGTGTATATTGGGTGCAAAATCCTTTGACCACAGGACGCAAGTGGTCTATGAATTCCCTGGAAATGACCTATGGAAAAAAATACTTAAGAAAGAAAATTACAAAATAACTACTTTAAGTCGAGAGCCTCTTATATCAGGCCTAGCTCCTAACATGATGAATAAAATTTATCAACTCGATTTTATCAGAAAGAATAATATAGTTTTCCCCGAAGGGCTGATATTTGAAGATCTTTATTTCTACGCCTTAAGTATGATATCAGTAAACAAGATTCTATTAATAAATGAGGATATTCTCCTTTACAGAGTAAACCGAGAAGGTCAATTAACCTCACTCAATGACGGAAAACATGAGGATATTATTGAAATATCGTCTAGAATACTAGGACTAGACAGAGGTAAAATTATCAGTGAAAAAGCTTGGGCAAACCTTATTGGTTCACTGATAAGATTGAATATATGGTGTAGCGAAAACTGTCATTATAATGGGAAAAAATCATTTATAGGAAAATCGATAAAAGTATTTGATACTTTACCAAGAAGAGTTTTCGATACGTATAAAAAATTTAATTCCCTTAGTTCATGGGAAGAAAATATAATTACTTGTTACCAAGAAAAAAATAATCAAGTTCTCGAAGTCGTTGCTGAAGGGGGATACCCCGAATTACCTAGCAAGGCCAATAGCGGTCCTGAACAGGATACAACAAGTTTATATGAGATTAAAGAAATGCTTGATTCTTTAATCTCTCAGCAGAGAGATGGTTGGGCTAACGATAGATTTAATGTGTTGAATGGAAAAATTGACACAATTAATAATTTAATCGTTCATTATGAAGATCTTCTGCAAACCAATAATAATACTAATCATTATATATTAGAAAAAATAGAAGAGACATTATTGATTCTTCATCACGAATCCGAAGAAAAAGGAACAGAAGGAAACTTTTTACTTTATGAAAAAATATCGAGATCCATCAATGATATTAAGAATAAATTAAAATAACAGCGGAGGAATAATGTTCAAACTAAAAGATTTTAATTACTATAAAGATAAATATAAAATTATAAATAATAAAGATCAAGGTTCATACAATAAAATAAAAAAATTTCACTATGGTAAATCATGCATTCCCACTGTTTACAGTAAAAACATATTATTTTTAGGTATAGAATCATTTCTAGATGTAATTATTTTCCACCAATTCAACCCAGAATCTTATATTTATATTTACGGTTGTGATGACAGTAATTTTTTTGATGAAGAAATTAGTCATGTTATTTACTTAAAAAAAATTGAAGATATTTATTATGGTGATATCATTTTTGATACAGTTAAGGTATCCAAAGAATTTCTCAGTACCGCTGAAAATAGACAAGCCTTATATAAAATGAGTGGTAATAAGTTATACGGTGATTATGAGAGTATTGATATTCCTTCTTTGGAACTATACCTAAATATCAGAAATAAATTCAATTTATTTTACTTAGTCGATGAGATGAATAACCAGAAAATATCTGGTTATTTAAAAGGTAACAATAAAAGCGATATTTCTATCATTATTTCTGGTGATGAATTAAACCATAAACTAAAAGAAGATATTATATCATTAAAGGAAAGTAGTAAGCTAAAAATTGAAATAATTGTATGTATTGATGAGAAAAACCTCAATTTTGATCATGATTTTATCGTTAAAAATAATATTATCCTAATTGAAGAAAAGAGTCTTTCTCGTAGTTGTGCCTGGTTCAAAGGATTCGAGAGGTCAAATTCCGAATACGTTCTATTCATGTACAGCGAAGATTCATTTTATAAAGAGATTTTTAACGAACTTTATTTACTCTCTATCATGACTCATGCAGATATTGCGCAACCTGGTTATAATATAATTAGAGATGGAAATTTAGATAACGAAGAAAAAATTATAAATGATAATTATGGGATAATCAGTAATCCAAAGTCGTTACTTAATTCCCCCCCTACTCCATGGGGTAGATTATATCGTTCTGATTTTTTAAAGGGAATTGATTTAAATAAAGAAGATTTTTTCGAAGAGTTAGTGTTTAATTTTTTAAGTGTTAGTTCATCAAACATTATTTCATTACTTCCAGATAAGTATTATCAAAGGCATAGCGATAATAAAAAGTTAGATACCATACAAAAAATGAATAGCTACAGATTAATTTATGATTTCATTAGGCCATATGCATCAATGGAAGTGATGGCTACGCTTTTAGAATTTGAGATTTCGAACTATCATGAAATAGCCTCAAAAGAGGACAGTGATACTGATTTGATTATCGAAAAATTGCATAACCAATTATCTATTTGTTATGGAGACAGATACCACGTCGAAGAAAAAATTTCATCCCTTCGACCATAGCATGTTCTTCCCACAAGTATTAATTATACTTGTGGGTAAAATTATACAATTTCTTTATAAATATTGATTGTCTCACCGATTATTTTACTAGAAGAAAATTTTTCAGTGACTAACTTTCTACCTTTGAGTCCCATATCGACCCTTAATTCATAGTCATTTATTAAACTAATCATTTTCTCTTTTAGTAAAAAATAATTATTTTTCTCAACTAGATACCCATTAATATCATTTTTAACAATACTTTTACAGCCACCACTATTGTACGCAATACAGGCTCTACCGATAGCGCATGCTTCAATTAATATTCTCGGGACGCCTTCTGGATAAGTTGTAGGTAATGCAACAATATTACTATCAGTGATTAATTGTTGGATATCATTTCGCATTCCAAGCCATAGAATATCCTCATTATCGCGCCATTGTTTAAGCAAATCGGTAGGAATTGCTTGAGGATCATCCTTTACTTCAATACCCGCGACGACCAAATTAAAATCAATATTAATTTCTTTTAGTTCGCGCTTTAATTTAACTAAAGTATTTAATCCTTTATTATTAAGCATTCTTCCTGCAAAAAAAACGACGGGTATTTTATTCTTTTTCTCTTTTTGATAGTTGAATAGCGTTGTGTCAACACCTGCCCCGTCAATAACGGCTGTTTGTGAGGGGGAAAAATCAATAGATTTCATCAACGTATTTCTGTCTTCGTCATGTTCGAATACAAAACACGACTTGCGATTAGAAACAATTATTCTATATATCGATAGAGTAAGGCTCTTAAATAAACTATAAATAAAACCTTTCGTGTCAAAAACACGCCCTAAACCAACAATATTGGCGACGAATGATCTTTTGGTTAATTTTGCATAGAGCCCACCAAGTAAAATTGGCTTGATAGTAATACTATGTATAATAGTAGGATTGATTCTATACAACAGATAAAATATTTTTATCGAACTAAAGATAAATCCAATCGGATTTATCGAACGCTCTTTTAAGGAGACAGGATGACACACGAATCCCATCTTGGTGAATTTATTAATAAATGTCGTTCCAGTGAATCTTGTAATAATATGTACTCGATATCCCTTTTGTTGAGCTGCATAAGCGCGCTCTAACCAATGAAGATCAAAGTACCAATCTGAGTTAATAAAATAACAAAGTATCTTCATAACATCTTACTGATTGAATGGTTCACGTTTATTAGTTAGCCCATCTTTAATAGCCCTCAATAATACGCTGATCGATCTAATCTTATCTGGGCTTTTTAACGCGATGAGAAAATATTTCGTGATCCTGAATAAAATAGCGGTAATACTGAAAAAAGATTTTCCTTTAAAGATAACACGTGATAATAACATATTTCTTATAAGGTAATAACTTTTCCAAGCCGGGAGAGTGCTTTTAGGTCGGCCACCGATATCATGGTACATAACTAAGCTTGGATAATAGCGCAGAGAGTAACCTTGTAGATGAAGTGAGTAACCGTAATAGACATCATCAAAATAAATAAAAAGTTCACGCAAGATCTGAGTGTAAGTACTCTTCAGAATTTCCGCGTGGATAATACACCCCACAAATGAGCAGGTGATAGCCTCGCATGGTACTTCCCCCTCAACTGTGTAGTTTTCAGGAAAGCGAATGTATTCTAGATTATCTCTAAAACTAAGCGTTCTTTTACGCCATGGTAAGTTCATCGAACATAGCTTGCCATCACCATCGATAACTTTTGCACAGGCGATGGAAGGCTCAGATAGACTCAACGCTTCAAACTGCTCTATAAAATCTGCTGCAGGCCATGCATCATCGTCGTAAAATACAACCCACTCAGTATCAATATTTTCAGAGATATACTGACTGCCGAGATAGAACCCCTCAGCCCCTCCGCGATTCTCACTTTTATGCATCTTATGAATACGAGAGTCGCTAAGTTCGTCTAACCAGCATTTTGTTCCATCGGTAGATCCATTGTTCACAATGACAATGTGTTGAAAAGGCAACGCTAAGGTTGCCTTGACTGTATTTTGAAGCTGAGGTAGACGGTTCCACGTTACGACCAGCGCAGTGAGATTCATCGAACATTTACCGTGAAAACTGGCATTTCTGAGCCGTTTTCAATAGATGAAAGATAAGTACGTGCCATTGTTAGAGCTTCAGCAATAGTCACATCCATATCTAAATATCGATAAGTACCAAGACGGCCAGCAAAACTGATATTTTTTTCTTGTTCTGCAAGACTTAAGTATTTGTTAAGCAGCTCCATCTCACCCATTTGTCGAATAGGGTAATAAGGCGTATCGTCCGGTGTGCAGTTTCGGCTAAATTCGCGGTAGCATACAGAGCCTTGATGCTGTTCCCAAGGTGCGAAGTATTTATGGTCGGTAATACGAGTAAACGGTACCGATTCTTCGCCGTAATTCATCACCGCTGTGCCTTGAAAATCGTCGTCTGTATGAAACTTTTCGAAATCTAAAGTTCTATACCCGAGGCGACCAAATTTATAGTCGTACCAAGAATCGATTGGTCCAGTGAAGAACAAATGATCAATGCCTTGGCTATCAGCCTCTGCATAATAATGCTCTAATTCCACACGGATATTAGGGTGGTTAAGGATATTTTGTACAATAGGTGTGTAACCATCCCTAGGCATGCCTTGGTACTTATGACTGAAATAATTATCGTCATAGTTAAAGCGCACCGGTAATCGCTTCAGTATCGAAGCAGGGAGTTCCGCAGGGGACATCCCCCACTGTTTAATGGTATAACCTTTGAAAAAAGCTTCGTATAGCTCATTACCTACGAAACGTAACGCTTGTTCTTCAAATGTTTGAGGGTCAGTAATACTTTGGTCGCTTTTGCTTTCAATCAGTACTCGAGCCTCACTCGGAGAACACGTCGTATCAAAGAACTGGTTGATGGTATGCAGATTAATCGGTAGCGAGAAAACTTTCCCTTTTACAGTCGTTTTTACTCTGTTTACATACGGCATCATTTCTGTGAAACGATTGATATATTCCCATACTTCTTGGTTATCAGTATGAAAAATATGTGGCCCATAGGTATGAACCATAATGCCCGTCTTCGCATCACGCTCGCTATAACAATTACCTGCGACATGAGAGCGACTGTCAATAATACGTACTTGATGCCCTTGCTCTGCAAGTTCACGCCCGATGACTGCTCCAGTAAATCCAGCGCCAACAATTAGAATATTTTTTGAATTATTCACTGATTCTTACCCTAAAATCTTACGTCTAACAATGTAGTAGTATTTGATCAAAAAGTTACGACGCGGAGATCCTGTCGGCGCAAAGCGATCGACCATCGGCATTAAACGTCTTTTTATCCGCGTTTGTAAGAGTAGTGGTTGTACGACAGAAACCACTGGGCTGATGGTGTTACCCGATAGATTGTGATAAAGCTGATACTGCCAAGGCGTATTCACTAGATTCTTAGCAAAATTGTCAAAAAAGTCGACTCGGCTAGTATTCCATGGCTTATTTTCACCCGCATAATGAATCATCTTGGGCTTTAAGCGAGCGCGCAAAAACTCGGTATAAGTTGAAAATGCTAGATTTGGAAAGAAATCATCAGTATTGCCATTCCCGTGGTAAACGTTCCACTCCAACGGTAAAGCATACACTCGGTCATAAAATACTTTATTCATGATATCTTGATCGAGGAACCAATACTGACCAGCTTTCATCTCCGCCATGAGTTGTTGATAAGTATCTTCTTTATTCATTTGTGCAATATTGAAGACAATGATCCCTGCTTGGAAGTACTGGGCAGGCTTATTCATTGCTAAGACTTTATGCAAATATTGTTTTGCTGGCATCACTCCGAAAGAGCTACTTGACATCGCGCCGAATTTCACAAAACCTTCCATTACAATGTCACGGACTGCAGCAACGAGATTTGTGCCTAAATCGATTTCATAAAGCTCTGCAATGTCGTGCTCGACAACTGTATCTGCATCAATAAAAATAACTTTTGCATAATCCTTCAATAGCCGTGGTATAAAAAGTCTTGCATAAGTTGCAGCCGTAAAATGGCCTCGAACATGAACATCATTAATTTCAGTAAAGGTATTTACATCAAAAAATCTTAACGAAAAATTATTTTTATCAGCAATTAATTTTAATAGTCTATTTTTATTTAGTGCGGATATTTTATTTTCGAATACAATTAAGTCATAATTAAGGTTATCTTGTGAATTCTCAATTAAAGAGTTTATTAATGCTGCACCAGAAATAGAGTAATTATCATCAAAGCAGATGACTACAGGTATACTGTTACGCTCAAAAACGGGTAACAACTTACCATTGAATGTCTCTTTATTAATAAAAGTACGCTGAACTTCTTTTATTTTTAAATCTGGATTAGCTTCCAGTTCGTGTAATATAAAGATATTCAATAATCGCTCAGAGATATGACCAATAACTCTTTTCTCTTGAGAGTTATAGTTATTAAATGATATTTTTGACTCAAGCTTTTCACTGATATCAAATAACCATTCAGAATAGCGATTAAATAGATCATACTTCATTAAAAACATGTTTGTATAGTATCCCTCAGAAGCAGAATTAAACTTTTCTGCTGCTGAGACATATTGAGGATAATCATTAGCAATGATATTCATCGCTTCATCGTAATGCTCAATATGTAAGTATTCACTACGCATATAATGACTATAATTTGACTTATTTCCCGCCTGCGTAACAGACCACTTTTTGGGTAAAATCAAATCATAATTTTCTATTGCTGAGGTGATTTGTTCGGTTGTCAGACCAAACTCTTTTTCGTAGGTGGCATCAAGCTCCTCGGCATTAATTACTCCCCAGTTATCTTCAGCTATAGACTGATTATCTGAAAAGTTGAGGTGCCTGCGGTAATGCATAAAACCTACATAATCAGTAGGTTTTTCATTTTTCCACACCCAATAGTGCGCGGTTAATTCGCAATAGAATGGGTTTTTAAAGGAGATATTATCTCCAGTGTTATCACCAATACATCCTATTTCGTTCAAATTCAATGCCTTACCTACGTGGATTGGCTGAATAAGATTCGATGATAGAAAGGCGCTAGCTTTATGATGGCAAGTATATAGTTTTATTGTGCTCATATTCATCTCTATACCATCTGTGCGTGGTATTTAGGGATCACCTGACTAGCAGGACCAATTTCTTTTAAGTTATGGTTTTCAATCCATATAACTTTATCACATATTTTCTCTACATCAGATGTGTTGTGGCTAACAAATAGAATCGTTACACCTTTTGCTTTGAAATTCTCTATCGTCTCAATGCACTTTTTCTGAAATGCAATATCGCCAACAGCTAATACTTCATCGATGATGAGTATATCAGGTTCGACTTGGCTAATAACTGAAAATCCAAGTTTTGCTAACATTCCACTTGAATAAACTCGGATAGGCTCATCGATGAAATCACCAAGCTCTGAGAACTCGATTATCGAATCGAGTTTTTCCATAACTTGTTTTTTTCTTAACCCCATAAGGGTTGCATTCATAATGATATTTTCGCGTCCAGTCAGCTCCGAATGAAAACCACCACCTAATTCCAACATCGAAGCAATTCGTCCTACTGTAGTCACCTTACCTTTGCTTGGCTTAATTACACCTGTAACTAAGCCAAGAGAGGTACTTTTCCCTGCGCCATTGCGACCAATCAGAGCTGCTGCTTCACCCTTTTCAATAGTAAAGTTGATATTTTCGATCGCTTTATATTGCTTACCTTTGAGTAATTTTAGTGCTCTATAGGGATGAAAAATAAGATCCTTTATACCCGAACCAATATGATGATAAAGCGGATAAGATTTCGATACGTTCTCGAATTCAATAACAGTCATCACAGAATCTCCGCAAAACGGTATTTAAGCTTGTTGAAGATTAAAGTACCCAAAAGTAAAACAGGTATAGCTGTTGCATACATGGTGATGAGGTCAGCTGTGCGTAGGACACCATTCATAAAAAGATCGCGCCAAGCTAAAATTATTACTGACATAGGATTGCTAGTTATGAGCCAATGATACTCCTTAGGAATCAAGTCAGCAGAGTAAAGGATAGGTGTACAATAAAACATCAGCATGAGAATGAGTGGAACAAAACGCTCTAAGTCTCTGAAAAAGAGATTCAACGACGAAAGCATTAAGGATAACCCAAAAATAAGAATCATCTGTGCCATACCAATCAGAGGGATCCCCCACAACCAGCTCAACGAGGGAGACATTCCATAAACGTATAGAAAAACGACGATTACAGGTATCGTACAAAGGAAATGTAAAAACTCCATAAAAGTATTACAAAATGGAATAATTGAACGCGGGAAGGTCGTTTTTTTGATGATCTGAGCATTCGCTATGTACGAAAAGAGTGAGTTCCCCACCGCACTCGTAAACCATTGCCATGGAAATAGGGCTGTAATCAGGAATAACGTATAGTTCGGGATTTGAACACGCATGACTAGCTTAAAGATGAAGTAATAAATCATCGCGAAAAGTAATGGATTGGCCATTGACCAGAGGTAGCCTAGGAAACTACTTTTATACCTGACCTTCAACTCTTTCTCAGTGAGAACTGATATTAAATCAACAAGATACCCAAAAGTTAACTTCATTGCTTACTCATCTTAACCGTGAAAATTACTCGCAAGCATCGCTACTCGCACTTGACGACAATCATATCACGTATTGATAGAAAAAAAGATGGGGGAGAAACGATTCAAGAAAATTTCTTATGAAACCAGGTGCTCTCAACTAGGCCACTCTCATCACAGGGCTGAAATATATTTCATCCTATACAAATCTCGGTTTTGTAAAAAATTATCATATTCTGAATGCCTAACAGTAATATTCAGGTAATAATATAAAAAAACATCTTGACGTTAAAATTATGCACATTAATAAATAATATTATAAATTTCTGACTACAGAATTTTATTAATTTTTAACTACCCGTTCACTTCTTGATAAAAAGTATTATTAATACTCTCACAGCTCTGGTAACCAAGCCCAAAAAACCATGACAAAAGACACCATTTTTATTTTTTTACATATATTAGTTTTCCTAGTCATGTGCCTTAGCCCTATTTGGCTAAGCTTAGGACTCGTTAACGTTATCAAGTTTAGTATGTTCGCTTTCGATAAAATCTTCGCTATCAAAGGAAGTAGACGGATTCCAGAAACTTGGTTATTGATTTATAGCCTATTTTTCGGCTGGCTAGGTGGCCTATTGCTTAACAACTCTTTCATCATAAAACGCATAAACAGCCATTTAAGAGCCTATTTTGTTTCATCATCGTCATAGACTTTGTAGCGCTGATACTTTATTTGTCCCGTGGCGCACTGTTTCATTAGTCATAAACCATCGCGAGGAGCTAATCACTCCTCGCGATATCCTTTCTTACGCCACAATAACTTCAAGAATTAACACCCCCGCCAACCCAACAATGGAGATAATCGTTTCCATTACTGTCCATGTTTTTAATGTTTCGACTACACTCAGGTTAAAATACCCTTTGAAAAGCCAAAACCCGGGATCATTCACATGGGAAGCAATGACGCTACCCGCACCTACCGCGAGTACCATTAACGCTGGGTCGGTATGGGTTACCGCTATAATTGGGGCCACAATTCCCGCCGTTGTAATGGCCGCAACCGTGGCAGACCCTAGCGCGATACGCAACATAGCGGCGACGGTCCAACACATTAGCAGCGGTGATAGTGAGGACGTGCGCATCATCTGCGCGATGTATTCGCCAACTCCGCTATCGACTAAGACCTGTTTGAAGGCCCCACCTCCCGCGATAATAAACACTATCATAGCGATAGCGGCAATCGACGAGCCGCACATCTCCATTACCTCGTCAATCCTGCGACCATTACGTAGGCCAAGTGTCACCACGGCAATAATGACGGAGATAAATAACGCCACGGCTGGGTTTCCAATAAATTCAAAAAATTGACGAACAGGGTTCCCCTTGGTAACCGTTAACTCGAATACTGCTGCTAAAGCCATTAAGACAACCGGGATCACTGCAGCAAAAATACTGGTCCAAAATCCTGGCATCTCAGCTTCGGTAAATATCTTCGTGTTATAGAGTCCCTCTGGTGGCGACTTTTCAAATTTTTTAAGAAATTTGGAGAAAATCGGTCCAGCGATAATTACAGTAGGAAGCGTTAAGATCATGCCATAAAGCAGCGTTGTGCCAAGATTCGCGCCGAAAATAGTCGCTATCGCAGTCGGGCCGGGATGAGGGGGAAGAAAACAGTGCGTAACGGATAAAGCCGCGACCATAGGGACGCCAACGTATAGCAGCGGGATACCTGCTGCGACGACGACGGTATAAACCAGCGGAAGTAACAAGACAAACCCTATTTCGTAGAACATCGCGAGACCGACAATAAGCCCTGTTACCATCATCGCCCACTGTACGCGCTGTTTACCAAAGGCATCGATCAAGGTCATCGCTACTCGCTGTGCAGCGCCGGTATCTGAAACCAGTTTACCCAACATGGCACCGAAACCTAAAATCATTGCTAACCCGCCCAAGGTACTGCCGACCCCTTTTTGAATCGAGGCAATGACCTGCAGCGGTGTCATCCCTTCTGCTATACCGACCACAGCAGAGACAAAGATTAACGCAAGAAAACCATTTACCTTAAAGACAATCATTAAGACAAGTAACAGCACAACACCCAGAGCGATGATAGTAATAGGCATACAACCTACCTTATTAAATTATTATTTTGATGAAATGCGCAGGCATGGTGACCTTTAGCTCAGGCCTTTGGTCACCCCAACACCCTGTTAGAGCTAAAATACTAACTGAACTTTTGATGCGTGATGCTTATCTCCGGCAAACTGTAGGGCTTCGTCGACCTCCCTGTAACTGTATTCACCGCTAAATAGGGGTAAGGGATTGATTTTGCCACTGGCGAGCCATTCAACGGCAGTGGTGAATTCATGTGTAAAACGAAAGGTGCCGACGATTCGCAGCTCTTTGGCGATAACGGTCATCATCGGAAATTGAGGGATATCGCCGCCCATACCGACTTGGACGATACAGCCTTTTGCCCTTGTCACCTCAATACAGCGTGTTAAAGCACTGGGGTTGCCTGATGCTTCAAAGCTTACATCGAAAGCTCCTTTTTGAGCGCGATAAGAAGCCATTTCATCATCAGCTAATAAAGTGACTGATGCGCCTAACTCCTTAGCTAACGCTAGCGCGCGAGGACTAATATCACTGCAGATAATCTCTCTCGCGCCACTCGCCTTCGCTGCCGCAACCAATAAACAGCCAATTGGTCCCACACCGGAGATAAAGATACGCTTATCTGTTACGCCACCAGCCTGATTCAATGCATGGAGGCACACCGCCAAAGGCTCGGCGAATACCATAATCCGATCATCTAGCGATGCCTCAAAGGGGACACACTGCGCACTCTCGACAATTTTGTATTGTGTAAAACCACCGTCAACATGGGGATTCATCATCGCACTACCGAAAAAGCGCATTGCTAAGCACTGATTGGTGGCATCTGCTAAACAGTATTGGCATTGTCCACAGGCCTTAGACGGATTGATCGCAACTTTTTGTTCTGGTTTGAGGTGTGAGCTATCCGTTTTCTCAACTGTTCCAATCACTTCATGCCCAAGGATCATCGGCATCTGAATGGCATAGTTACCAACCTTCCCATGCTGATAATAGTGCAGGTCAGAACCACAAATTCCGCCACGGGAGATTTTCACTAAAGTTCCTTCTCCCTGATAAGTCACCCTTTGACTTATCACTTCGACATCATGTTTTCCTTTCACTACGCAAGATTCAGTAGACAACGTCATGCTTGCCACCTTAATCGGATGAATAAGGGTGATATCAAATAGGGAATTTCCATCTAAATCTATCGATTAGCGCACTAAACCGAAATCTCAATGATGAGGATTTTTCACACTGTGACTAAGTCAAAGTTTTCCATTGGATAAAATCTTGCTACCCAATTCTTAAAACTGATTTTTTTAATTGAACGATTAATCAAATAAACCCATAATCGCCATAAGTTAAATTTATGTTTCATAACTGTTTCAACATTGAATCAGGAAAACCTATGGTGCTGCTCAATTATCATGTTAAATCGACCTCTAGAGTACGCGTGAATCTCCCTGTCTTCTTAAGTTCGTCACTACTGATCCTACTTTTAGGGATAGTCACCGTCCTCTATCCTACCGCGAGCAAATTATGGCTCACTCGAGCTCAAACATGGGTCACTGCGGTTTTCGGGTGGTATTACATGTTACTGATGCTATTATCGATGGGGTTTGTCTTCTGGCTCGCGTGCTCGCGTCACGGCACACAGTTACTGGGTCATGAGGATGAAGCCCCAGAATTCAGCTACCTCTCTTGGGTCGCGATGCTGTTCTCCGCTGGAATTGGTATTGCGTTAGTCTATTACGGCGCCTATGAGCCTTTAGCACACTTCCTTCAACCACCTGAAGGGCAAGGCGGCACCGTGCATGCCGCACGTGAAGCCATGGCAATTACATTTCTACATTGGGGACTGCATGGCTGGGCACTTTATGCGCTGATAGCAACGGCTCTTGCCTGGTTTGCCTACCGTCGGGATCAACCCTTGGCCTTACGTTCGGCGCTCTACGGCCTCTTTCGTCATAAGATCCATGGCTGGATTGGCCATACCGTCGACACCTGCGGTATTTTAGTCACGGTGGTCTCAATGGTGACTAATCTTGGAATTGGCGCATTACTCGTTAAAGCCGGATTGAATTATCTGTTTGATTTACCGCAAACTCCGCAGCTACTCTTCACCCTTATTATCGTTATGATGCTAGTGGCGACAGTCGCTACCGTCATTGGTATAGAGAAAGGTATCGCCCTCCTCTCTAACTTAAACGTCGGTTTTCTCTGCTTATTACTCCTATTCCTTTTTATCACTGGCCCTACCCTTACTATGCTAAATGGGTTGCTACAAAATACCGGCGATTATCTGTCGAGTGCTGTGGAAAAAAGTTTTGAGGTCTATCTTTATAGCAAGGCAGAAAAATGGCAGGGGGCTTGGACGCTGTTTTATTGGGCATGGTGGGTCGCTTGGGCACCCTTTGTCGGATTATTTATTGCTCGGATCTCCCGCGGCAGAACGATACGCCAATTAATTCTGGGGGTGATGCTTATCCCTCTCGGTTTTACCTTAGCGTGGCTATCTCTATTCGGGAATACCGCTATTTCGCTAGTACTCGAGCAAGGGCAAGCGATTCTGGGGCAAGTGGCGTTGTCAGATCCCCCGATGGCGGTCTATAAACTTCTAGAGTACCTTCCATGGCCAACCGTGACTGCGATATTCACAGTAATTATTAGTTTTGTATTGTTCCTCACCCCTGTGGATTCTGGCACCTTAATGATTGCCAACTTAGCCAGTAAAGGCGGAACCTCTGAGGACGATGCGCCTATTTGGCTTCGCCTGTTCTGGGCAATAGTAACTACTGTGCTCTGCGCAGGGCTGCTTTATGCGGGCAGCTTTAGTGCCATGCAAACGGCTGTAGTGGTTGCTGGTCTTCCCTTTTCCATGGTCATTTTACTCTACATGGTAAGTTTATACCGCGATCTCCATCGGGCCTAATCATCCCCCCACCTATCAATAATGTGCGGTGGGGGCGCCTTTCTACTTAAGTAGCCATTTGGATAAGGGCTGTCCCATGATCACCACCACGCCTAGGAAAATGATTAGAGCACCTAAATAGTCATCCCGTCCCAAACTGATACCCTCGACCCAGCGTAACCAAGCAAGTGCCACCAAGATATAGACCCCGCCGTATGCCGCATAGGTACGCCCCGCCGCCGCCGGATGCAGTGTCAATAAAGCACAAAAGACAAATAAGGAACAGGCTGCAGGGATGAGTAGAAAGAACGATTTACCCTGTTTGGCGATCAACCAGGGCAAGTAACAGCCCACGATCTCCGCGATGGCCGTTATAACAAATAGGAAAAAATAGTAGACGTATTGCAAGAAACATTCCCTCAACAGTGGTAACGATGAGGGAACGTAGCGCACGTAGCCGAGAGAAACAAGCCAACAATCTTAATTGGTAATGACTCGATGGCTAGGCTCGTTTTGGCTTAAAACATAGTATTCGCGTTGGCAGCCTTCTCGGGAACCCCTTGAATAACATCCCAATGCTCAACAATCTTACCATCGCGGACACGAAATATATCTACAACCGCTTCGCCACGATCTTTAGTATTTTCTGTCGAGTGGACATGCAACCAGACTAAATCGCCCTCCACCGCACTACGAATAATCTTGGCACGTGACTGCGGATGCTGCTTAAAATAGTCGGAGAAATAGCTGACAAAAGGTTTCTTGCCGTCGGGCACCTGTGGATTATGTTGACGATAGTCTTCCGCAACCACTTTTGCTGCCTCATCAACCTTATGCTGGTTAAAAAACTGGTTATAAAAATTGACTACCAGCTGACGATTCGCCTCTGTCGACGGTGACTCCACTTGAGGGGCTGGCGCCGCCATCGAGGCCGAACTCACTAGCAGTCCTACCGTAAGCAGTAACGTTTTGACTTTATGCATGGTGGTACTCCTAGCTTAATATCCAACAGTAAAACGTTGGCGCGGGTGTGCCGGCTTTTCAATTTCGTCAACGAGAGCGATAGCATAATCTTCGTAAGAGATACGGCTACCTTGTTCATTACTTAACAATGTATCGCGGCCCAAGCGGAAGTTCCCCGTTCTCTCTCCCGCCTCAAACAGTGCCGAGGGAGAAATAAACGTCCAATCCAATGAATTCTCTGCGCGCAGTCGATTCAAAAAATCGAGACCAGCACGGGCTTCAGGTAAATAGGCGTCTGGAAAGTTAGGTTGATCGATGAGCAACTGGCCTGGCGCGACTTCTAAGCTGCCTGCGCCGCCCACCACTAAATAACGTGTAACACCTGAAGCTTTCACCGCCTCAATTAACGTCTCTGGGGACACTTGCGCAAACTTCACGGCACTGACCACGACATCATGCCCCACTAAAATGTCAACGAAGGCTTGGGTATCAGTGATATCCCCTTTTACTACTGAAACATTCGGTAAGTTAGGAATGGATTCCGGCTGACGAGCTATCGCCGTCACCTTATGACCGCGTTCTGATAATTCTTTAACAATACGTGACCCGACTTGACCCGATGCACCAACGACCGCTACAGAAACCATGATAACCTCCTTGATAAAATTAAGACCTGGTCTTAATTGTAGACCAGATAAATTGATGCTACTGTGCCGCCGAAATCTTTGCAAGAGGTTGGCCTCTTGTACCTAAGTCAGGGCAAAATGACTGCCCAACCAAGAGGAATGTCGTGCTATGGCAAATAAATATGCGGAATTTGGCCATCCCTGCCCAATTCGTGACGTCTTAGATCGTATAGGTGATCAGTGGAGCTTATTGATCTTGGAATCTTTGGCAAATGAGACCTATCGATTTAATGCATTACACCGCGAAATTGGCGATATCTCGCGCCAGATGCTCACGGTAACCTTGAAAAGGTTGGAGTTTGACGGCTACATCTCTCGTACGGTTTTCGCAGAGGTCCCGACACGAGTAGAATATCGGCTCACTGCGCTGGGGGAATCTTTCCTTGAGCCTCTTCGACAACTGATCAACTGGGCGGATACCCATCATGAAGCGATTTGCTACGCACGTAAAACGAATAGTGATAGCTCGCTTACGGGCTAGTCGTGGCACGACGTTGGTTTTCGATCAATTCACCAAGCTTTTGTCGCTGTTGCCCTTCATGATCGAAATTTTCTGGTGCAAGCCACTGCTGGTAAGCCCGCTCTAATGCGGGGAATTCGCTATCAATGATCGAAAACCAAGTGGTATCACGATTGTGACCCCGCGCCACCAGTGCTTGCCGAAAAAGCCCTTCGTAAGTAAAGCCTAGTCGCAAGGCCGCGGCCCGGGACGGATGATTAAGCGCATTACATTTCCATTCCACACGCCGGTAACCCAGCTCACCTAGGGTATACTGAAGCAATAGGCTCACAGCCTCTGTTGCAACACGCGTACGTTTAAGTTTAGGCGAATAGGTAACATGGCCGATTTCGATAACCCCTTGCTGTGTATCGATACGCATTAACGCGATACTTCCCACCGCTTGTTGCGTGTGTAAATCGACTATAGCGTAATGGAGAGGATCATTCAGCGTTTCCAATCGAGCCAGATAACGTTGATACTCCACCAAATCACGGAAAGGTCCAGAGGGTAAGTAGGTCCAATCACGAGCATCTTCAGCTTGCGACAGTGCGTCGAATAATTCTTGACTGTGCGCCGCCACACTCATCGGTTCGAGCCGACAGTATTGGCCATGTATCATGGTTTTAGTTGGGGCTTGAACCCCTTGCCAATTTTCGACCGGTTCGCCGATCGGTTGCTGGAATTCATTCAATCGCGTCATGCTAGCCCTTATCGTTAATTATGGTGATGAAGAAAATTTAAGTGAGTTCTGAACACGCTTCGTTTCTACTCATAATAAATAGCAAATCCGCCCTATATTCGCGGTCTTTTCAGAACTGACTCTGCTCACAATATTGATAGCACGTTAGGAATCACCAATACATCCTAATCATTCCCTACTGCCCATTGACCATAGATAGAATAAGGTTCTCGTTAGTATTCACCATCCATTGTCGCAAAAAATAAAACTGTGAAATCACTCTGAAATAACGAGCCACAGCTTTGCCAGACACTGAATCAATCTTGATCCTACACATAAAACTAGTCAAAAAAAATTTTATACACACATATGTGTGTATACTCATTAACAGTAGGGAGAGGAAATCAAATCCGCAGAGCTAATAAAGGAACTCATAGCTGTCGGATGCAAGCTGAAACGCCATAATGGTGGCAGCCATCAAATTTGGTGGTCTCCTATAACCGGAAAAACGTTTCCTGTACCGCACCCAAAGAAAAATCTCCCGCCAGGAACGATTGGCTCAATAAAAACACTGGCAGGCATCTCTTCCCTGTAATGAATGGAGGTAAATAATGTTTTTTACAGTTGGTATCGAAGAACCTCGCGAAGCAAATACCGCTTATGGGCTCTCTATCCCAGCCTTCGATAAATACGGCTATGGCTGCATCTCTGCTGCGGATGAACAGGCCGATATTCCGATTATGGCAAGAGAAGCTATCCTCACCATTATCGAAGAAATGCTACTGTCCGGTACGCATTTTATCGAAGATATTACCGATGAAGGGGTCACAACTTATTCAAAATGTACTGAGTATTTGCACTGTAATACATGGTTCATGCTCGACATTGATTTATCTTCTTTCGAAGGTAAACAACAGCGACTTAATATTACGCTACCCGATATTCTTGTGAAGCGTATCGACGGTTTTGTGGCAGGACATCGTTCAGATTATAAAGATAGAAGTCATTTTCTTGCTCAAGCCGCTAGACGCGAACTGGCTAATCGCTTAGTAAAAATATAGGGCCAATGTGGCCCTCATTAAGGAGTGAGCGAAACAATCTCTACTACGAAATCGACTGATATAGGGTCGACATGAAATGTTGTCATGATAAGTTCTGAAGATGATGGGCCTAAGCGAAGGACGTTACGATGCGTTTTTTCGCCAGGCAGCCTAAGGTTGGCGATATGATCGTGAAATACCCTCATGCTTCAGAAAAAACATAATAACCATTAATAACAGAGTGTTACACTTAATTCCTGCCCTACACACCCCGTCATCTTCCAGTAAACACGCTACAACATGAAGATGACTCATACAGAAGTGAAATTAAGTCACTTCCCCTGTCGCGTCTACTCTGGCATAAATAAGTCATTGGCGACAGACAGTATGTTTCACTGAACTCGACGCGCTTAGAGAATAATTATAGTCAGCGTGCGGATCAGGCATCACAACAGAATTAGGATACCAATAATAATGAATAACGCATTTTCCTTCAGTATCAGTAGCCTTCGTTTAGATGAGCACTACAATCCTTCAGATATCACTCGTATCACCACCAATTTTGCTAATCTTGCCCGTGGCGAAAAACGTCGGCAGAATTTGCGCAACGCACTAACCATGATTAATAACCGTTTTAACTCTTTGGTCACTTGGGATAATCCAAATTCTGACCGTTACACGGTTGAGCTGGAGATTGTGTCGGTCGGTATGAAAATTAATGCGAGTACTCAAGACAGTTTCCCGGTAATTGAAATTTTAAAAACTACTGTGGTGGATACCGAGACTGGGCAACGTACCGAAGGGATTGTCGGCAATAATTTTTCTTCTTACGTACGTGATTACGATTTTAGCGTGGTATTACCAGAATTTAACCAAGATAAGGCCGAGTTCTCTATTCCTGAGAATTATGGCGTATTGCACGGTAATATTTTCAAGGCCTTCGTCAACTCCGAGACTTATTCTCAGCATTTCAGTAAACAACCCGTTATCTGTTTGAGCGTTTCCAGCAAGAATGTCTATAAGCGTACCGGTAATATTCACCCAGTATTGGGAATTGAGTATCAACAAGACAATCCATCGTTAACCGATGATTACTTCGGCAAGATGGGCCTTAAGGTGCGCTACTTCATGCCTGCTAACAGCGTTGCACCTTTAGCCTTCTATTTTCACGGTGATTTGCTTAGCGACTACAGTAACTTTGAACTAATTAGTACGATTAGCACCATGGAAACATTCCAAAAAATTTATCGCCCTGAAATTTATAATGCTAACTCACCAGCAGGACTATGCTATCGACCTGCATTGAATCACCAAGATCATTCATTAACGGTGATTGAATACGACCGCGAAGAACGGACACGTTTGGCAATCGAACAAGGTAAATTTACCGAAGAGCACTTCATTAAGCCGAACCAAACACAACTAGAACAATGGTCAGCACAGCAAGCTTCCTAATAAATTAAAACGATAAGGTCACCTGTTATGAAAATTTTGTTACCTACCTCCACAGCGGGCAGCTTACCAAAACCTTCTTGGATTGCTGAGCCAGAGAAATTATGGTCGCCGTGGAAGCTAGAAGGCCAAGAGCTGGTCGATGGTAAGAACGATGCGTTACGCCTTTGCCTAGATGACCAAGTACGCGCCGGTATCGATATTGTTAGTGATGGTGAGCAAACACGCCAACACTTCGTTACCACCTTTATTGAACATTTGGATGGCGTCGATTTCGAAAAACGCGAAATTGTCAAAATCCGTAATCGTTATGAAGCAAGTGTTCCCTCTGTGGTCGGTCCCGTATCGCGCCCGAAATCGGTATTCGTTGAAGACGCGAAGCGTCTACGCCAGCTGACCGATAAGCCGATTAAATGGGCCCTTCCTGGCCCAATGACCATGATTGATACCCTTTATGATGGCCATTACAAGAGCCGCGAAAAACTGGCATGGGAATTTGCAAAAATTCTAAACCAAGAGGCGAAAGAGCTGGAAGCCGCAGGGATCGATATCATCCAGTTCGACGAACCTGCCTTTAACGTATTTTTCGATGAAGTGAACGAGTGGGGAATCGCCGCATTGGAGAAAGCTATCGAAGGCTTACAATGCGAGACGGCGGTCCACATTTGCTACGGTTACGGTATCAAGGCCAATACCGATTGGAAAAAGACCCTCGGTGAAGAGTGGCGTCAATATGAGGAAATTTTTCCAAAGTTACAAAAATCGAATATCGATATTGTCTCTCTGGAATGTCAGAACTCTCGCGTGCCGATGGACTTAATCGAACTAATCCGCGGTAAAAAGGTAATGGTCGGTGCGATTGATGTCGCCACCAATACGATCGAAACGCCAGAAGAGGTCGCAGAAACGCTGCGTAAAGCACTGCAATTTGTTGACGCGGACAAGCTTTATCCAAGCACTAACTGCGGCATGACACCTCTCTCTCGCGACGTCGCCAATGCGAAGTTGCGTGCGCTAAGCGCCGGCGCGGCAATTGTACGTAATGAATTGTTGAATAAATAATATTTCCATTAGTCGCCCAGTGAGGAAAGTCGCCATGACTTATGCTTACTGGGCGATTCGTTGATCAATGCCCTCAGCCCTTCCCTAGTGTTTTTATCCAAAATATTACCTCTTTATGTAATCGTCCCATTAATAAATCTTTCATTACACATGGTAGCAGTGGAAATATAATTCATAATACTAGTTAGAGATATCCTGCCGAGGCTTTAGGGCAGTATATTATTTTGGGTATATATAATTTAAATACGAAAAATAAGTTAGGATAATAACTCTATATTATTAGGGCGCTGTACATTAGATGAATCCGGAATAGATATATTTTTTTCAAAAAATAGCAGACAATTATTATAATGATTCGGTGAAATAGGATTAAAATAGATTGAGAAAACTTTAATCTACTAGGGATTCGGCAATGCAAGAAAGTCAATCGCCAATAATTGGTATCGATCTTGGTACTTCAAACAGTGCCGTTTCATGGTTTAGTGAACAAAAGCCAACTTTAATATCCCATACTAGACATGAACGTTTACTTCCTTCTGTTGTGGGTATAGATGACAACGGCCACCTACTAATTGGTGAAGCTGCGAAAGCTAGGCTAGTTAGCCATTCGCATCTTACTGTTGCGAGCTTCAAACGCTATATGGGTACGGATAAAATATTTACGCTCGGTAGTCGACAATTCCGCGCCGAAGAGCTTTCCGCAATAATTTTGCGTAAATTAAAACTCGATGCTGAAATAGAAATCGGATGTACCATCACACGCGCAGTAATTACTGTGCCAGCCTACTTCAACGACACACAGCGTAAGGCAGTGAAAGCCGCAGGGCAGATGGCTGGGCTAACTGTAGAGCGCCTTCTTAATGAACCTACAGCAGCAGCGCTAGCCTACGGAATAGCAGATGCCAAAGAGCAAAAATTTCTGGTCTTTGATTTGGGTGGTGGTACTTTCGACGTATCAATCATCGACATGTTTGATGGTGTGATTGAGGTTCGAGCTAGTAGCGGCGATACGTGGCTAGGCGGTGACGATTTTACAGAGGCGATACGTCAATGGATGATAAGCCGTTATCCCGAACTTGCAGCGGATAATGCTACGTTATCGTCTGCGCTGACTCAACAAGCAGAAGAATTAAAGCGACAACTTAGCTCTCTTAGTGTAGCAAATGTAAAGCTAGTCCACGCTGGCAACGAATATCACTGGGAGCTTGACGAGCAGACACTCCATCAATGCTGTAATGGGCTGCTATCAAAATTAAAAAAACCAGTTATCCAGGCTCTTAGTGATGCACAATTTGATATTGGCCAACTTGATCACGTTATCCTCGTTGGCGGCGCGACAAGAATGCCATTGATTCGCCAGCTAGTGACCCGCATGTTCAATAGATTTCCACGTAATGAGCTAAACCCCGACGAAGTTGTCGCGCTAGGTGCAGCTGTGCAAGCAGGGCTGGTTGCTGAAGATCGTGCACTGGACGACATCGTACTGACTGACGTAATGCCGTACTCACTAGGAATATCTATCGCGCGAAGAAACGGTGATAGGATCGATACAGGATTTTTCTCTCCTCTTATCGAACGTAATTCGTTTGTGCCAGTAAGCGTAATGCAGATCTTTAGTACAATGAACGATAATCAACGTCAGCTAGATATCGAGGTTTATCAAGGAGAATCACGTAAAGTCAGCGATAATCTTTTGCTAGATAAAATGTCTATTACAGTTCCTGCCCGCAAAGCGGGTGAAGTCAGCGTCGAAGTCCGTTTTACCTATACGCTAGATGGTATTCTGGAAGTCGAGTGTAAAGTCATCGGCCAAGAAACTGCTTGGACGATGGTAATAGAAAAAACACCCAACACTTTAAATAAAGAAGAAATCGCTCAACGCCTAAAGGCGCTTGATAACTTGAAGCAACACCCGCGAGATATCTCAGAAAATCGCCAACTATCAGCAGAAGCCGCCAAACGCTATGAGCAAACTCTAGGCGAAGAAAGGCAGGTTATCGACTACTACGCTAACCAGTTTGAACTCGCTTTGGAAAAGCAGGATTTACGTTCAATCGTTTCGGCAAAAAATGAATTACGTCGAGTGCTCGACCAGTTTAAGGATAGGTTCTAACTTATGGCAACAATCTGGCATGTCCTAGGCATTGAGCCAACAAAAGATGAAAGAGAAATCCGTCGCGCCTATGCGAAAGAGCTAAAACGACGGCGGCCAGATAATGACCCTCAAGAATACCAGGAATTACGCGAGGCCTATGAGCAGGCTAAAAACTATGCCAATGTTGAGGTCATTCTACACGATCAAAAGGCTATATCCTCTGATTCCACTGATTCCACTGATTCCACTGATTCCACTGATTCCACTGATTCCACTGATTCCACACCAATGGTAGAGTATGTTCGTCAGTTGATGCTAGCGAAAGATCTTAAGTCAGAGGAGGACTGGGATAGGGCTGCCCTTGACAAACGTGCCCAAGAAATTGCTGCCTTATTAATTAAAGATGAGAATAAAGGGCTGCATGAATTACACCACTATCTTGATCATCAAATATCAGATTCCCTCGAAGTAAGGCAGACATTTAGCCTTGTGTTAGGTGAAGAACTGAGTCGGCAACAAGGACTTTATCGTCATATACTAGATAAAGTTTCGGAAGTATTGGATTGGCAAATTAATAGCTATCACTCGTCGCAACTTCCCGCCTATTTACTATCCGCTCTTGAAGAGCAGGTAGCCAAAACAGAGCAGGAAAATTATTGGCAATCACTAGCACAACAATATTCTGGAAGTCGTTTGGGCCAGTTAAAATGGCGCTTACTAACGGAAAAAAATACATCAATACCGTGGTGGTGCAGGCTAATACCCGATTTTCTATCTCAACTAATTAAGCTAGTCAGCGAGGTATCGCAGCAATTCCCCACTCTTCAGGGGCGAATTAACCCGTTACTTCTCGTTGAATATTATAAGCCTGGATTAGGTCTGAGCTGGGGAGCAGTCATTGCTACCCTATTTTGGGGATACACAGCTTCGTTATTAGGACAAGAGTCGACAAAAATGGCGATACAGTCTGGAATAATGTCTGTAGTAGTTGTCGCTTTTATCTGGGGGTACCCGCTTCTCATTCATCGATTTGAAGCAGGTAAGATAATGAATAAATGTGTGCACACTTTTTTTTGCTTAGCCTCGGTGGCCATTATTTCGATAGCATTCTATAGTGCGTGGGCGGGAGCTAGTACATGGCAAAAAGATACAATCGGCATACGTATAGTGATTATTTTACTCTTCTTGATTCTTCCGGTCGTCGGGATGCTTTATCAGAGTCGTAGCGATTGGCACATGTTACCCACGAAGATAATCTCTATCATTCTTATATTTCCAGTTTTATTTATCCGCGGCTTACCACCTTTAATTAATTTATTAGGCTTAATATTTCTACCAATACTTTACAGCGTTTTTATCAAAATGATTTTTTTTGCTCAATAAAAATTATTATACGTTAGGGTATTGACTATTTTTACTGTTTATAATGATGCAGCCGGACTGAATAGCCACGGTTTAGCCCGGCACTTCAAAGTCATTTAAGTGAATCTATCGTAATGAAATGAATAAGAATAATGTATTTATTACTTCTAGCCTGTAAAAAAAATATTAGTGCCCTGTACGGCTCGATGGGTAATTTATTATTAACAGAAGGATTTAATTTATTTAGTGAAAAAATTAAAGGCTCTATCATAAGATAAGTAATTAGTAATTCGAAAGCAACAGAGAGATACTTAGCTACCACATGCCATTACTACCAGTAATAAATTAAAGACTACCCTTCCTCAACATAAAAAACAATTCAATAAACTTTACTTTCAGAAAGAAAAATAATAATTATGTATTTAATAACAAAGCGCAATTTGAAAAAAATTGAATTACAACAAAGCATCAAAAAAATAAATATTCATAGTTAGGAATAATCACTCCCACTTATATTAATTAAACTTATGCAAGTTATTAAAAATAGATACAAAAAAGATCTAATAGCATTAGATCATGTCTCCCACTTACCTTTTAGATAAATTAAGATGCAAATATTACTTATATATGGCCCGTGTAAATCCGAGCTCTTATCTTTTTTTAACAACAAACCTCTACCCTATAAATATCTTGGCTATAAACACGTACATCGTATATCATCTTCCAATATCAGTTACATAATCACATCAATAGTTAAAAAAACTTTATGAGATGGCGGAACCAATAAGACACTAAGCTGTTACTTTCCCTCTTATATTAGTATCGCGATAAGACACTGATAAATATTCCAAAACCACTCTGAGTTAATAAGTAACTCTATTACCTCAATAACATGGATATTTGGCGGATTAATAAATCATTATTTTCCTATTTAGGAATGAGACTATGAAAGACGATCAATCGACAATAATTGGTATCGATCTTGGCACTTCTAATAGTGCCGTTACATGGTTTAGTCAAGAAGGTCCTACTCTAATTGCTAGTAATAAGCATAAACGCTTGCTTCCTTCTGTTGTAGGTCTCGATGACAACGGACACATTTTGGTTGGCGAAGCCGCAAAAACTAGATTAGTTAGTCATCCTCACCTTACTGTTGCGAGCTTCAAGCGTTATATGGGCACGGATAAAGCTTTCACCCTGAATGGCCAACAGTTTCGCGCTGAAGAGCTTTCTGCATTGATTTTACGAAGATTAAAGACCGATGCTGAAGTAGAACTCGGCTGCACTATTACACGCGCAGTGATTACCGTTCCAGCTTACTTCAACGACTTACAGCGTAAGGCAGTAAAAATTGCAGGACAGATGGCCGGACTGAACGTTGAACGTCTTCTGAATGAACCGACCGCAGCAGCGTTGGCCTATGGAATCGCGGAAGCTAGAGAACAAAAATTCCTAATTTTTGATTTGGGTGGCGGCACTTTTGATGTGTCAATTATTGATATGTTTGATGGGGTAATCGAAGTTCGAGCCAGCAGCGGAGATGCATGGCTCGGCGGAGATGATTTCACCGAAGCCGTACGCCAATGGATGATAAGTCGTTATCCTGATCTTGAGTTAGCTAATTCTCAGCTCTCTGCATCACTGACCCAGCAAGCAGAAGAATTAAAGCGACAGCTAAGCTCCCAAGAAAGAGCAAGCGTAAAGCTAATCCACGCGGGCACCGAATACCACTGGGAACTTAATGAGTCCATACTCCATGAATGTTGCAGAGAGCTACTATCGAAATTAAAAAAACCGGTTCTTCAAGCACTTCGTGATGCACAATTTGATGTCAATCAGCTTGATCACGTCATCCTTGTAGGCGGCGCGACAAGAATGCCCCTTATTCGCCAGCTAGTGACTCGCATGTTCAACCGTTTTCCACACAATGAGCTAAACCCTGATGAAGTTGTCGCACTCGGGGCGGGTGTTCAAGCAGGCTTAATGGCTGAAGACCGCGCTCTCGATGATATTGTTCTAACTGACGTGATGCCCTATTCGTTGGGGATAGCCACAGCGCGATGTAGCAGCGACAGAAGTGACGAACAGATCTTCTGCCCGCTTATTGAGCGTAATGCATTTGTACCGGTAAGTGTGATGCAGACCTTCTGTACGATAACTGACTACCAGCGTCAAATCGCCATTACAGTTTATCAAGGTGAATCGCGTAAAGTCAGCGATAACTTACTACTCGACAAAATGTTGATTACCATTCCTGCTCGTAAAGCGGGTGAAATCAGCATTGACGTTCGTTTCACTTACACGCTAGACGGTATTCTAGAAGTCGAGTGCAAAGTTATCGGCCAAGAAACTGCTTGGAAGATGGTGATAGAAAAAACGCCAGGAATGCTAAGTGAAGAGGAAATTGCTCAACGCCTAGAGGCGCTTAATAATTTGAAGCAACATCCGCGCGATCTTCCAGCGAATCGCGAATTGATTGTAGAAGCCGCTAAACGCTACGAACAAGCTCTCGGTGAAGGAAGGCAGATTATTGATTACTATTCGACTCAGTTTGAACTCGCCTTAGAGAAGCAAGATTTACGTTTAATCGCCTCAACAAAAGATGAACTTCGTCGAATTCTGGATCAACTTAACGGTGGACGATAACGTATGGCGACAATTTGGGATATCCTTGGTATTGAACCCACGAGAGATGAACGAGAGATCCGCCGCGCCTATGCTAAGAAGCTAAAGTTACGGCGCCCGGATAACGATCCCCATGGATTTCAGGAATTACGCGAGGCATTTGACGAGGCTAAAAGCTATGCCAATTTAGGGGCCATTCTAGATAATGGCATAATCCTATCGTACGAATACCCTGAGCCTGCGCCGATAGAGACAACCGTGCATCAGATAATGCAGCAAAAGACTGCCCAGGCGGAAGAAATCTGGGATTGGGCTGTGCTTAACGAGCGCGCACAAGAAATTGCTACGTTAATTATCCAAGATGAATGCCAAGGGTTACATAAGCTCCGCCTGTATATCGAAGATGAAATGTCTGATTCGCTCGAAGCGAGACAAACTTTTAGTCTAAGGTTAGGCGAGGAGCTCAGTGAGCAGATAGGGCTCAGTTATCCTGTTTTAGAGAGCGTTTCAGAAATAATGGATTGGCAGATTGACCGCTGTTATTCATCGCAATTGCCTGACTATTTACTTTCCGCTCTGGAAGAGCAAATCGCTAATACAGAGCAGGAAGAATACTGGCAATATCTGATAAAAAAACACTCTAAAAGTCGATTGAAAAAATTTAAATGGCGCCTGCTAACAGACAAAATCACACCACCACCCTACTGGATTAGGCTAATACCTGGATTTCCAGAGCAACTATTTAAGCAAATTAGTGAAATATCTGAACTACATCCTGATCTCCAAGAACGCCTTAATCCTATTTTATTGAACGAACATTCTAGCCAAGAAATAGGACTGAGTTGGGTACCCATTTTTGAAATAGTAATTTACGTGGCTATCGCTTGGATAGTAAAGTACAAATCATCAAAGATGCCATTTTTTGATGCAGTAATGTTTTTTACATTTATAGTTTTTATTTGGGGATTTAGGATTCTAATTAATTGCTATAAAACTGGTGGGATAATGAGAAATTACACACATATTTTTTTCTGGATTGTATCCGTGATAATCTTACTAATTTTATTCCGTAGCACATGACCCGAAACCTGCGAATAGTGTAAAGATATATAATAGGGTATGGCTACATAGCATCAATACAAAACAGTTTTTTAACAAATATTATCGATTTCTAGCAAAGCATTTGGGCCATTTTAGTTATTAAAATAGGGCCTTTATTTTACAAATACGCCTTACTAGATCTTGAGTGTTGTTATAAAATTCTTAGTGATAAATGATATGGGGTTTTATAAAACAAAGAGTAATGCCTTAATTACTTATTACTAGATACCGAGAAATTAGAAGTGAATTTTTAATAGCGGAGAAAGTAATTATTACTCATATATTACAGCGATTGGTATACTTTCATCGAGTAACAATATTAAAAAACCACTAGGCACATCTATGAAAAATGCTACCTAGTGGCTCTGTGACTAACTTAAAAATAATAGCTTAGTCTTGCAGCTGACGTTGCTCCAAACTGTTATATATTGTTTGGATCTCACCTTTTAAGCTTTCGCCTTGGTATACCATTGACGTATCGTATCGTTCATATTTACCCTTTCTCATCGCGCTGAACCAGTTGAACGATCCCACGCAGAGGAGACTTTCGTCACCAATCACAATTTTACTATGAACCCGACTTACTAGTTTCGTGGTAATCCCCAGCTCATTAAGCTTTGCTAACGCCTGTTCAAGCTTGTGTTGCTTCTCTTTACGCTTTTGGTAGTCCGTATGGTCGGTATTGAAATCTTTGTCCGTGACGACGGTAATATTAATACCGCGCGAGTGAGCGCTAATCATCGACTCCAGAAAACCGGTTTGTTCTAATTTATTCCAGGTTAGCCATGGGGAAACAATCGTCACATTTTTTCCAATGGTTTCGAAGGTATGATTCAAAAACAGATCGTGCTGTTCGACGCCATGTAACGCTGAAACTTGGGTGTGAGCGACATGTAAGTCTTTACGCTCCTCAGCTTGAAACTGCAATGCATTATTCGCCGAGGCGAATAGGTATTTCGCCAATAATCCACGGGGGGACGAGCCAGGCTGAATCTCGAAGAGATCCATATCACCAAAGACCAAGAAGCTGTCTTTAGCTCGTGAAACGGCGACGTTAAGCATGCTAGTGTCGCTATCAATGAAACCGCCATCTTCGTGTTTCGAATAGACCGGAGAGAAAAGAACAATGGCCCTCTCTGCCCCCTGTAACGAGTGTACTGTACCCACTGTTAGCGAATTCTCATCCCCGCCGCAGCCGATATCTTGCTTTTGTAATGCGGCTTTAAGCGTGTTTACTTGCGCAGAAAAGGGGGTCACCACCCCAACGACTTTATGTAGCGGCTTACCGTATTGCCCTTCGATTTGATCTTTGTGGGCGACTAGCCATGCGGCGATAGTCTCTGCCTCAAAGGCATTATAACGACTACCACTATGTGCCTGCATAGCTTTTCCATCGATATGTAAGTAGCCCATTGCAGGGAATAGCGTCTCATTACCGGTTCCGCGCTTTGGTTGTAACTTACCGTGGTAGCACAGGGTATTGCAGTAACCAATAATATTGTCAAAGCAGCGACGATGCTCATACAGATACATCCCGCGAGCAAGATCTCGATCGTAATGATAGCGGGAAGAAAACTGTGCGATCTTCATTACGCTGCCCGATGCCGCGCTTTTGCCTGAATCACACACCGATGTATAAGCCTCAATAAGCGCTTCTTGTGTATCGCCTTGGAGAATCTTCTCTTCCAACATATTGCCAATATCGATGCTCGGTACGCTACTCCAGATCGGCGCAATCTGTTCCGTATCACCAATCACCAGTGCTTTCTTCGCGAGAGCGAAAGAGGCTGCAGCGACTTCGGGGAGTACCTGTCCCGCTTCATCCACGATCAACAAGTCTGCAAGGTTATAAAAATAACTTTTATCGAACGATTTGCTCTTGCCCACAAATTCACTGGTTTTCATATGCTGGGGTAGCATGTAGCAGGTCATTACCACGCAAGGGGTAAGTTTCATCCTACGCTGCCAGCGAGCTTTGACAGCTTTCGCGCCGTTACGTTTTTGTTCTTTTTGAAGGTTATCAATCGACGCCATATCCATTAGCCACCGACCTTCCCAATAGTGAGTCGCTAGCAGAAATGCGGGAAAGCGAATCTTTTTATCAGCAATCTCATCAGCATCCGCTAGGCTCAGTTCTTCTTCTCCGGTATGTCCTAAGGTGCGTGTCAGTTGACGCCAATATTCGCTAGCCTCACTTTCTCGTCGGCAAGCTTCTTGAGCAAGTTCCAGTTGCTGTTGGTACCCCTCTCTATCCGTTTCTGCTTTGGTGATCAGGCTATCGATATAGGTATCGACTCCCTCCGGCACATGGCCTTGGAACCCGTCCATTGTTTCTCCAAGCGTTTCATTCAGAAAGAGCTCAGTTTGATAGCGACGCTTTGTACGGATAGCCGGGATCCAAGAGAATAATCCGTAAATCAGCGACTCATTAGCACGATATTGCTGCCACTGTTTTTTTCCTTGATTCAGTAAGGCAATATTGTTTTCACTCGCGACGAGTAGCTGACCTTTTTCTTGAGTATAACTTTCAATATCATCGCTAATTGCTTGGCATTCTTGGCGAATACTGCTCAGACAGTTCCAAGCTAGCTCTATTTGCTTAAGTCTTTCAGAGTGGTCGCTTAAACATTGATGAAGAAGATCAACGACTTTTTCAGGAGAAGAACAGTCCGACGATGGAAATGCCGCGTTTGCCTTTTCTAGATAGAGCACCCGTGCCTCTTCAACATACTCCAGGGATTCAATACGGTTAAAGAAATCCTCTGTTTGGTACTTTTTCGCCGCATCGCCTTTACGGCTAGAGGATGGGAAATAAGCACCATAGCTCTTCAACTCAGGTAACCACCGCCCGGCCATCGCTCCACTCCCGGTAGAAAAGTCTTTACCAAAGGCTTCGATAATATTGGTTACGGCCTGATTATTAGTTGAAGTAGCGATGACGATGGGTGGCTCACTTTTATTGAGCGCTGATCTTGCCCATTCAGTGGCGATGATAGAAAGAACGAGCGTTGTTTTCCCAGTCCCTGGCGGGCCATTGACTGCAATAATATCGCCCGGTTGCTGGGTGAGATAATGGCTCAAAGCATCACGCTGCGCGCTTGCCAACGGGAACTCGTCCCCAGAGTGCCCCAATCGCTGATCGAATAGAGCATTTGGTGGTAATAGCGGCTCTACGGGCGGTTTTTGCTGCGAAGCGAAGCGTGTAAATAGAGGAACATCTTTTTTGCCTGCGAGAAGGTGATCGTACATCGGCAGGATATGGATACTCGCCCCACCCGGCTGGCTAGCTTTTACAATATACCCGTAATCAGCAAGTTCGTATTGCTCGGGGCTAGAGGATAAAGTTTTAGCCACATTCGTTAGAAGTTTTTCTGCATAAGTAAGGTACTCCCGCCACTTTAGATTATGCTGAGCATAGCGTTTAGCTCGCTGTTCCTCGGTTTCGTCTTGAGACTGCTCCTCATCGCTCTCGCCGAAAGTGAACGAATCGTGCGTCGTTTTGTATTTGTCGTAGTCCGACATTTCTCCAATGGAGAAAGTCCCTTTTGGTAGTGGCTCAAGAAGATCACGGGGTATGGTCGTTGATCCAGTGGGAAATAGAAATCCTTCGCGGTTCAAGATAGCGGAGGTGACCAGTGGTGTAGCGACATCCGGTGCTCCAGCCGTACGCTGTTTGCCATGCTGTACTAGGCGAAACCAGGCTTTTGGGCGTAATAATACTGCAACGGTGTTTACCGTTTCGTCTTCCCCCTTAAAGAAAAAACGAACGATCTCCTCATTGAGCCGTCCGGAACTGATATCCGTCCATTGGGTTAATCCGTCGATATCTTTACGCTCAAATGCTCCTTTACCGGACTCGGCATCCGCTAAGGAGTTGCGCCAATATGACGCAAACCCTTGGGTATTACTGTCCATCTCTCCCCCATGACTTCACAATAATTTAATTAACTTGATACAAGTTAAATACATGATTATGTATTGTCCACGCTGAGGAGTTGTTCGCAATAAGTTTTGTACTTGTCTGTATCGTAGAGTAGTGAGACTGATATTAAGACAGAGACCGTTATATCCGCTTAGCCAATTAATTATAGGTGATTGGCAAGCCTCACTTCCCTGCTTTTCTAACGAGGAGGCTCTACACGATTAGAATGAGAAATTATGTCTTCCTATACTTATCTAGAAATAAAATAATGAGGAGCACTAAGTATGATTTACAAAGGTTTTTACCAATTACTATTGGAGTATTTCGCCCAACCAGTTGAACTGTTTACTACTGCAAGAAAAGTACCTTTCACTCTTTATGCTGAAAAGCAAAAATTGTTCGTGCGTAACGGAAAAAACAACATAAGTCGTATTAACTCAAGTGAAGTTGCAGCATTTGTTCAGCGTTACGAAACTTGCAGCAGTTTACTCCCGAAAGATTACCACGATACGACATTTTAAGCTTACTACCTGCTGGCTGCCATGCGCTATATCGCTGAAAAAGATAAAGTTAACACCTGAATGACCTTAGCGACTATTACTTACTACCTAGCGCTAAGACTCAAACCAGCACCTCTACTCCATGTTTCTGCACCACAGTAAGCAGCTTTAGAGCCACCCCACTTGGACGCTTTGCGCCACTTTCCCATTTTTGTACCGTTGAAACGCTGGTATTCAGATAGCTGGCAAAAAACGGTTGACTGAGGTTTAACTTCTCGCGCAATGCCTTAATCTCAATAGGTTGCAGATCGTCGACGTGATTAAGGTATTCTTTATCAAAAGTACGCATCGTTTGCTGTGGGATGGCATCAACGCTGAATAATCCAGTCGCCGCGCTGTGGATGGCTTCAAACGCGTGACTCTTGTATTTAGTTTTTATAGTCATGAGAAATCTCCACCAATTCTTTACTATTTATCAATACCTTGACCTTTTCATCGTTAAGAGTGGAGTAGTACTTTGTTAACTCGCAAAATCCGGCCAGTTCACGAAGGTCAATATTTTTCATATCTTGTTTCGCATAAAGGAAAGTGTAAAACCATCGTTCTCCGCCTTTGGCTAGGATAATGGCACGATCACGATTCGGATTTAGTCGATGCTTATAAACACCTCCACCAAGATCACTTCCCTTACCTTGCTCTACGGCCGCAATAGCCCGGTATAACTCACTATCGTTGATGTTGTGAGCTTTAGCAGCTTTATTAAACTACTTAGTTTTAAATACCCGCATTAGACCGACGTCCTGCCACCCGTACTATAGCACCAAGTGCTAGAGAAATACTTTCAACCATTAATGCAAAGCGTTTAGTGCTAATAAAGTATGTTATTAGGCTAGCCCGGCGGGTACTGCGATTACGAAGTTATATTTTGCCATAAAAAACCCCAATAGGTTGCCCAACTAATGGGGGGCATTTCACTTGAGCGACTTAATTTCATCTTACTTGGTGTGAAGTCCGGACTCGCAAATAATTATTAATTCTTCGATTTAAAAGTAATAAAAATAAAAACTAGATAATGTACCAACATCGACACCAACACATTAAATCGTTGATTTTGGGACTCGAATCGTGGAAAAGGTTACCGGGGAGGTGACGAACTTCAGCGATCCTCTCGGGTATGCCACAGGTCAACAATATAAATAGTATCGCGCTGAATTTCATAGTGGACGTCATAATCACCAAACAAGATTTTCCTCACTTCTCGTGGTTCATATCTTGTCTGAAGTACACCGATTCTTGGATGTTCCGCGAGCCCTGAGGTTCCTATGAGTAAACGCTCTAATACGTTGTCAGCATGTTGCCGACTGTATTGACAGGCAAACCTATAAATACGCTCCAGATCATCCTGGGCCTTTTGGGTCCACTGAATTTCCATGGGTTATGATTTTTTCAGTTTGTTAGCGAAGTCAACCACATCCGCGTGGCTAACCACCCTTCCCGCATCGACATCATCAAGCCCTTTCAAAATCTGCTGATGCCGCCGCTCTCTCTCTTCAATCATGGCGGTCAGCGCTTCTTTAATTATCCAGCTTTTGGATCTGTCCAGTTCAATAGCCAGGTTTTCAACCGCCGCAGCAAGCTCTGCTGGGATCTGAGCACTGATCGTCTGTTTCGCGAGTTGTCTCATGACAGTCACCTTTTAATAAAAATTAATAACACTTATTAAAATAGCATGTTTATGTTCGCGCAACTACCTGTGACGAAGACAACATCAGTCCCCCAACATCTCGAAGTCAGTATTCCCGGAAAGTGTTTAGCAATGATGTCATTCATTCGCTCAATCAACTCTAGATGCTTGAAGGCCAGGTACGACGTGCCTTTTGGTAGTAACGAATGCGGAAGAACTCATCTTCGTATAAGTCCTTAGCCGGATTATCCCGGATATGCTCCATCAACCGGGTGAGCTACATGGCAAAGCATCGAACTAAACGCTATAGCAGTGCTGAACGCTCATTCGGCTGGACGAGAAGATGCATGCCGTTGCCATTGGTCAGCTTATAGTGCTTATCCGTTGGCTTGGCTGTTCTGACTTTGATATCTGTTAGAGCCATGCTTATCCCCTCCCTGTTGGTACAAGGATTAACGAATAGGCAATACCATAATTTATACCAGCATGTGTTGGTAAATATACGTTGAAGTTAGTTGGCCGCGAGAGAGTAATATAGCGAGAAAAACAGGTGAATCCTAAACTCCAGACACAAAAAAAGCCGCTCTTAAGCGACTTAATTTCATCTTACTTGGTGCCGAAGGCCGGACTTGAACCGGCACACCCAAAGGGCGGTTGATTTTGAATCAACTGCGTCTACCGATTTCGCCACTTCGGCACTGAAGGGGATGTGTAAACGAGGCCGATTATACCCGCCTGACTGACGCGCGCAAGTGGATTCACACCGAGCTGTGTTCGACTGCTGAAAAAAACGGCGAATCGTTTTCTCTCGCTTTCTTGTAAAGGGCTGGTTAGACAGATAAATCCGATAGGACTAGGCTTAGGTTAGAAATTCTGAACTTAATTTGCTACAACGTCCCTAACAGCTATTGGACTAACTCTCTACTGCAATGAGGCAACATTATGCGTTCTCCATCTAAAACTCTTCTCGCTCTAGGCTTTGCTGCGGCGACCTTCACTTCTTTCGCGCAAGCGTCGAGCTGGCAGGATAAACTTAGCAGTACGGCTTCTGACTTAATGAATAATTCTGGTAACAGCCAAACCAGTACATCCGGTACTGCTGCTAATAGTGGCCTGTCTCTCGGCTCGATCACCCAGCTATTAGGCGGTGGCAATAGTGCGGTCAGCGCGAATAGCATGTCGAACGTCACCGGTATTCTGCAATATTGTGCAAAAAATAATATCGTTGATAACAACGTCAGCTCGGTGGCGGATCAGTTAAAAAGTAAATTGGGCTTAACCGATACGGCCAGCCAATCGACTCAGTCGACACAAACTGCTAGTTCCCAGCAAGAAAATGGTTACCTTCAAGGACTACAAGGTCTCTTGACCACGGCTAATAACCAAAAGATCGATCTGAAATCCCTGAGTAATACCCAAATGGGTAAAAAGTTAAAAACGAAAGCTTGTAACGTTGTGCTAGACCAAGGTAAGAAATACCTCGGGATGTAATGACTTGGTGGCGAGTGCTCGCTCGCCACACTAAAGCGCCGTTTTGTGCCTAATCCCTCCTCTCCTTATTGTCACGCCTCTCCTCGCGTTCTAGGCTTAGTTAATCTGTTCTCTCGTTAAGGATTGACTATGTTGACGCTGCTCAATGCTATCGGCTGGGGACTATTGATCCTTCTGCCTCTCGCTAACCCATTGACCGCGGTGGCGATGTTCCTCAGCCTCGCCGGTGATATGAATTTCCAACAACGTAATCGCCAGGCACTACAGTCTGCGACCTATGTTTTTCTCATTATGCTTATCACCTGGTTTGCGGGAAGTGCGGTATTGAATACCTTTGGGATCTCGATCCCTGGATTACGTATTGCTGGCGGGATGATTGTAGCCTTCATTGGTTTTCGCATGCTGTTTCCGGTACAACAGGTACACGAAGCGCCCGAAGTCCAGCATAAACAAGACGAGTTGGATGCCACGCCGCATAGCCCTCAGACCGTCAATATCGCCTTCGTGCCGATCGCCATGCCAGGCACTGCCGGCCCAGGGACTATCGCGGTGATTATTAGTACCGCGGCGTCGGTAAAATCGGGGATCGATTATCCCGCCTGGATCCTAATGGTCGCCCCTATTATCTGTTTCTTATTGGTGGCAATCATGCTCTGGCTGGCGCTACGCTGCTCCGGCTCGATCATGCGATTAGTCGGTAAAAGTGGAATTGAAGCGCTCTCACGCTTAATGGGTTTTTTGCTGGTCTGTATGGGCATACAATTTGTGATCAATGGCATCGTCGACGTTGCCACGCATTTACATTGATAAGTCTAGGTTACGGATCCTACCGATTGACACCCTAATGAAGATCATTGCATGCTTAGGATTTCTCCATGGATGAGACCCTAACTATGACAGAACCGCTACGTATTGCCTGCACCACCACGCTATCACTGGATTTACTGCCTGCCCTTGCCAATCGTCATGGACTCATCACTGGCGCAACGGGGACAGGCAAGACGGTTACCCTGCAAAAATTAGCTGAGTCTTTTTCATCGATTGGCGTCCCTGTCTTTATGGCCGATGTAAAGGGCGATCTAAGCGGTGTAGCCGCAGCGGGACAAGCTTCAGAAAAGCTTACCAAACGCTTAGAGGCGATCGGCGTCACCGATTGGCAGCCCGTGAGTAACCCAGCCGTTTTTTGGGATATCTTCGGTGAGAAAGGGCACCCCGTTCGCTCAACAGTGACCGACTTGGGGCCTTTACTCCTTGCCCGCTTGCTTAACCTTAACGAGATCCAAACCGGCGTTCTTAATATCATCTTTCGTATTGCCGATGAGCAAGGATTATTGCTACTCGATTTTAAAGACTTGAGGGCGCTTACACAGTACGTTGGGGATAACGCTAAATCCTTTACCACCGAATACGGGAATATCAATAGTGCATCGGTAGGTGCCATCCAGCGAGGTTTATTGAGCTTGGAGCAACAAGGCGCTGAATACTTCTTCGGCGAGCCGATGCTGGATATCAAAGATTGGATGCGTACTGACGAGCAAGGCAAAGGCGTTATTAATATTCTGGCATCAGAAAAGCTCTATCAACTGCCAAAACTTTACGCTACCAGCTTGCTGTGGATGCTCTCTGAACTTTACGAGCAACTCCCCGAGGTGGGGGATATCGAGAAACCGAAACTGGTGTTCTTCTTCGATGAAGCACACCTACTCTTTAATGGTGCGCCAGCTGTTCTACTCGAGAAGATCGAGCAAGTAATGCGCTTGATCCGTTCAAAAGGCGTCGGGGTCTACTTTGTCAGCCAGAGCCCTTCCGATATTCCGGATAATATCTTAGGCCAACTCGGTAATCGGGTGCAGCATGCCCTACGAGCCTTTACGCCTCGCGATCAAAAAGCGGTTAAAGCGGCAGCTAACACCATGCGTGCGAATCCTGAGTTTAATACCGAAGAGGCGATTCAGTCTCTCGGTACAGGTGAGGCCCTTATCTCCTTCCTTGATGAAAAAGGGAGCCCAAGCGTGGTACAACGTGCCATGGTGATCGCTCCGGGTTCACGTATGGGGCCACTGACGAGCGATGAACGTAATGACCTGATTAACCATTCCCCGCTATACGGAAAATATGATGACGCGGTCGATCGAGAGTCAGCTTTTGAAATGCTGCAAAAAGGGGTTGCGAACAGCGATGCCCAGCAGTCGTCTAGTGCATCAGCACCAAGGGCTGAAGCCAAAGAAGAAGGCAGTATCATGGATGAAGTGAAAAAAGTACTGTTCGGCTATACCGGGCCGCGTGGAGGACGCCATGACGGCGTCGTTCAGGGGATGGCAAAAAGTGCAGGCCGACAAGTCGCGAATCAGATCTTGCGTGGCGTGTTAGGAAGTCTGTTCGGAGGTCGCAAGTAAGTCATTTTTCAGGTGGTAGCCGGCCAGTTACCACCGCACATCGACTAAGCAGGTGCTATGCAAAAATCTTATGCACTCCGTCGCACAAAGCGAATCGCCCTCTCTCTTCTGCTTTGTGCGACCGGACTCTTTATTCTCAGTCTCTTTCTACCTGCCACTTTGGGTTCGCAAGCCCTTAAGTCCGTCGCCGAGGCGGCCATGGTAGGAGGCTTAGCCGACTGGTTTGCGGTCAGTGCGCTGTTTCGACGCATCCCCATCCCGTTTATCAGCCGGCACACCGCCATTGTGCCACGTAATAAACAGCGTATCGCCGATAACTTGGGGGGATTTGTTGAGGAGCGCTTTCTAAACGCTGAAGCCCTCTCACGCTTAGTAAAACAGCACGATCTTTCACAAAAGATGGCCGATTGGCTGACGTTGCCTGTAAACCAGCAACGCTTTGCTCGCGCCTTAAAAACAGTGCTACGCGGGTTACTGACTGCCAGTAATGACGAGGCAATTAACCGATTCATTCGGCAAGCGGTAAATCGCGCCATCGATCAGGTCGATTTTCGTCATAGCGCGATAATCTTACTGGAGAGCCTAACCCGTGAGAATCGCCACCAAGCCGTGCTGGATACCGTCATTAGACAGGTGGTTAAGCTACTTGAAAAACCCAAGACACGTCAATTCGTTGCCAGCCAAATTGCGGCGTGGTTTCAACGAGAATATCCAACTATTTCGCGAGTTGTCTCCAGCGAATGGTTAGGCGAAAAAGGGGCAGTGAAAGTCGCGAAGCTCACCGACCAAATTTTAGTAGAAGTTGCCCGCGATCCGGACCATCAGCTACGTAGGACGTTTAATCGTGCGGTAAAGCTATTCATTCATCGCCTGCAGCATGATCCTAAAATGAGCGAACGATTGATACGAATGAAAACATGGTTAAAGGAAGACGAGCAGTTCGCTCTGTATATCGGTCGGATTTGGCAAGATCTACGCGGTTGGTTAAATAACGACTTAAACCAAGACGATTCACGCATTGGGGCTCAGCTACAACGCGCTGCGGGGTGGATGGGCGAGACCCTCAGTCGCGATCCGCAGCTACGCCAAGCACTCAATCAACATATAGAACAAACGGTAAGAACGGTAGGTCCAGAGAGCGCGCGCTTCTTAACTCGCCATATTAGCGACACGATTAAGGGCTGGGATGATAAGTTATTAGTGGAGCAGATCGAGATGAATATCGGTAAAGACCTACAGTTTATTCGGATCAACGGCACAGTTGTCGGCGGCTTAATTGGCTTGGTGCTTTTTGCTTTATCGCAGTTACCTTGGTTGCTTCAGCTACTCTAGCCTGCTATCCCTTAATGTAAAAAGCCCCGTTCTCACGGGGCTTTTTTTTATTTTCGCTTAATCAGTAACACTAGGCTTAACGCGAGGAATACGGCACTCGGCACAATGGCGCCAAGTATGGGTGGTAAACCTTTCACTAAACTGAGCTGACCGAAGATCTTATCCAACACATAGAAAACAAAACCAAAGCTTATCCCTGTTACCACTCGCTGGCCCATGGAAACACTGCGTAACGGCCCGAAGATAAAGGAAAGCGCCATCAGCATCATCACGGCAACCGATAGAGGTTGTACGATCTTGCTCCACATATTCAGACGATAGATATCAGACTTCTGCCCGGTCTGGTCGAGGTACTGGATGTAGTCATGCAGACCTCGAATTGATAGTGAGTCGGGATCGAGCGCCACCACTTGTAATTTATCGGGAGTGAGCGCGGTTTTCCAAATACTGCTGACTTGCTGGCTACCGGTAATTTGTTCTGGGTTAGTAAGATCCGATTCGTCGATTTGCGATAAATTCCACTCTTTGCGATGCTTATCCCACTGAGCGCTGGCCGCGTAGCGTACGCTCTCAAGTCGACGTTGATCGTTAAAATGGTAGACTGTCACGCCGTTTAAATGGCGCTCATCTTGTAATTTTTGAATAAAGATAAAGTCATTACCATCCTTCGCCCATAGACCCCCCTGCGCCGCTAGTAGCGAGCTACCATCAATCTGTTCTGAACGGTAATTGTGCGCCAGTTGGTCACCCGCAGGAGCGAGGAACTCACCGACCGCCATTGATAAAAAGACTAAGGGGATAGCGGTTTTCATCACCGATGCCGCAACTTGTAAACGCGTAAATCCTGCCGCTTGCATCACAACGAGCTCACTGCGCTGGGCTAAGTTACCAAGGCCTAACAGGGCCCCTAGCAATGCTGCCATCGGGAAGAACAATTCTAAGTCAGTCGGCACGCTGAGGATCGTAAAGTAACCCGCATCCCAAACGCTATAGGCCCCTTTCCCGGTCTTTCTTAACTGCTCAACGAATTTAATAATGCCGGACAACGACACTAATAAAAACAGTGTGGTCATGATGGTATTAAAAATGGTTTTACCAATATAGCGGTCTAATACGCCAAACATTACGCGACTCCTTTGCGGCTAATCTTCGCGCGTAACCGACGGATAGGTACGGTATCCCATGCGTTTAAGACTATCGCTAAGCCCAAATAGAGAATATTCACACTCCACATGCAGAGTGCCGGATCCAACCTACCTTTGCTCGCATTGGTTCTGAACGAGCTCTGAATCAAGAAGAAAATAAGGTAGAGAAAAATTGCCGGGAGCATCGATAACACTCGGCCTTGACGAGGGTTTACCTCGCTGAGCGGTACAACCATCAGTGCCATAGCGAGTACCGAGAAGATTAACGTTAAACGCCAATGTAACTCGGCTCTAAACTGCGGCGTATTACTGTGCCACAGCGTGGTAAAGGTAGCCTCATCCGCATCATTGGGATCGAGAACAGACTCTTTATACCCCACATAAGCACGGTATTGAGTGAAGTCGGTAATTCTGAAATCACGCAGCATAGCGGTCCCTTCAAAACGGGTTCCGTTGTCGAGCGTGATCACTTGGCTGCCATCTTTTTGCTGAGACATATGACCACGGTCCGCGACCACAACTGAAGGACGCGTATTATTGCGTGGGTGTAGTTGAGCTAAAAAGACGTCGCTGAAATGGTTACCGCGTGCGTTATCGATGAATAACACGAAGCTTCCATCACTCGATGGGCGGAACTGCCCTGCCGCTAAGGCCGCGCTGCCTGGATTAGCTTGTGCATTCTGCATAATTTGATCTTGATAACGTGCTGACCAAGGGCCAGCCCAAATCACATTTATCGCGGCAACAGCCGAGGTGAAGAGCATCAATACTAATGCCGCTTTCACCAATACGCTTTTTCCTAGGCCACAGGCATGCATAACGGTAATTTCACTATCGGTATACAGCTTGCCCAACGTCATTAAAATGGCAAGGAAAAGGCTTAATGGGAGAATCAGCTGTGCCATTTCTGGTACACCCAATCCTAAAAGCGTTAGAATCAAGTTTGCAGGGGTATCGCCGTCGACGGCAGCCCCTAAAATACGTACTAACTTCTGGCAAAAGAAGATTAGTAACAGGATAAAGAGAATCGCTAGTTGACTCTTAAGCGTCTCACGAACCAAATATCTGATTATTATCACGCTAAATACGCCTGTGAAAACTTGTCTTTTTGCAGGAAAGTCGATAATTTCAACGCTTATTTGCTGGTTTTCTTCATCAACACATTTTTGCTGTTACAGTGTATCATACACCCTATGCATCAGTGGTGAGGGTTTCTGCATACTCACCCTTCAATATAAACGACAATAGCATAAAGTTGGGTATTAACGGTCATTATACACTTAAGCCGTTACGTATGTTAATTAACTGTCAAGGTCGTTGTCTTTAAGATTCAGGAGAATACATGGAGTTCAGTGTAAAAAGCGGTAGCCCAGAGAAGCAACGCAGTGCCTGCATTGTCGTTGGGGTGTTCGAACCTCGTCGATTATCCCCAATCGCAGAACAATTGGATAAAATCAGCGACGGATACATCAGCGCTTTACTGCGTCGTGGCGAGCTAGAAGGAAAAGTCGGTCAAACGCTGCTGCTTCATCACGTCCCTAATGTACTTTCCGAGCGTATCTTACTGATCGGTTGCGGTAAAGAACGTGAGCTTGACGAGCGTCAATATAAGCAAATTATTCAAAAAACCATTAGTACCTTGAATGAAACTGGTTCGATGGAAGCGGTATGTTTCTTAACCGAATTACACGTTAAAGGCCGGAATAACTATTGGAAAGTCCGCCAGGCGGTTGAAACGGCAAAAGAGTCACTCTACTCTTTCGATCAGTTAAAAAGTAACCGTGTCGAGCCACGTCGTCCACTGCGTAAACTCGTGTTTAATGTCCCCACTCGACGTGAACTCACGAGCGGTGAGCGCGCCATTCAGCATGGATTAGCCATTGCTGCAGGTGTACAAGCCGCAAAAGATCTCGGCAATATGCCACCTAATATCTGTAACCCGGCGTACCTTGCTTCGCAAGCCCGTCAATTAGCGGATGCGAATAGCTCCCATATTACCACTCGGGTAATTGGTGAACAGCAGATGAAAGAGTTAGGCATGAATGCCTACTTGGCCGTCGGTGCCGGATCACATTTCGAATCATTGATGTCGGTCATTGAGTATAAAGGCCACCCAGACGCAGAGAGTCGGCCCATTGTATTAGTCGGTAAAGGATTAACCTTCGACTCCGGCGGTATCTCGATTAAGCCTGGCGAAGCCATGGATGAAATGAAATATGACATGTGTGGTGCGGCGACCGTTTATGGCGTAATGCGAATGATAGCTGAGCTGAAACTTCCGCTGAACGTCGTGGGGATTTTAGCCGGATGTGAAAATATGCCTGACGGACGCTCGCTGCGCCCAGGAGATATCCTAACCACTATGTCGGGCCAAACCGTAGAAGTATTGAATACCGATGCGGAAGGCCGTTTGGTACTTTGTGATGTCCTGACCTACGTCGAACGTTTCGATCCTGAGCTGGTCATCGATGTGGCGACCTTGACCGGCGCTTGCGTAGTGGCGCTGGGTCATCATATCAGTGGATTACTCTCTAACCATAACCCATTAGCTCATGAATTAGTCAGCGCATCGGAACAAGCTGGCGACCGCGCGTGGCGTCTACCGCTAGCCGATGAGTACCAAGAGCAACTTGAATCGAATTTCGCCGATATCGCGAATATCGGTGGACGCGCAGGGGGTGCCATTACGGCCGGCTGTTATCTGTCACGCTTCACGCGTAAATATAATTGGGCGCATCTGGATATCGCAGGTACGGCATGGCGTTCAGGTAAGGCGAAAGGTGCCACTGGTCGACCGGTCCCTCTTCTTTCGCAATTCTTACTGAATCGCGCAGGCTTAACCCCAGAAGAGTAATCGCCCTCACTGCACTAAGGAGCCCTTCGTTGGGTTCCTTTTCTTATCCTTAGGGTTTACAGGCTACTATGAAAAATGCGACGTTTTACCTACTTCCTGCAGACGCAGCTGATCAGCCGCTTAGCGCAGCTGAAGCCGCAACCTGCGATCTCGCTGCGCGTTTTTGGCGTGAAGGTAAACGTATCCTTATCGCCTGTTATGATGAAGCGCAAGCATTACGACTGGATGAAGCGCTCTGGCAACGTCCAGCCGAGGCTTTTGTTCCGCATAATTTAGCGGGCGAAGGGCCTCGTCAGGGAGCGCCCGTTGAACTGGCTTGGCCACAGAAACGTGGAAGCAGCGCGCGTGACCTCCTGATTAGTTTACTTCCCCACTTCGCAGACTTTGCTACGGGATTCTATGAAGTGGTAGACTTCGTCCCTGAAGATAACAACTTAAAACAACTGGCCCGTGATCGTTATAAAGCGTATCGCAGTGCTGGATTTCAATTGAATACTGTAACGGCAGCATCGGCATAATTCCTATGGAAAAAACATATAACCCGCAAGAGATCGAACAGCCGCTTTATGAGCACTGGGAAAAGCAAGGCTACTTCAAACCACATGGCGATCTAAGTAAAGAGAGCTATTGCATCATGATCCCACCGCCGAATGTTACCGGCAGCCTACATATGGGGCATGCTTTCCAACAGACCATCATGGATACCTTGGTGCGTTATCAGCGTATGCAAGGTAAAAATACTTTGTGGCAAGCAGGTACCGACCATGCTGGTATCGCGACTCAGATGGTCGTTGAGCGCAAGATCGCTGCGGAAGAGGGTAAGACTCGCCAAGATTATGGCCGTGATGCGTTCATTGATAAAATTTGGCAATGGAAAGCAGAATCAGGAGGCAACATTACCAATCAGATGCGCCGTCTCGGTAACTCTGTTGATTGGGAACGTGAACGCTTCACCATGGATGATGGGCTTTCCAATGCAGTAAAAGAAGTCTTTGTTCGTTTGTACAATGAGAACCTAATCTATCGCGGCAAACGTCTGGTTAACTGGGATCCTAAACTTCGCACCGCGATTTCCGATCTGGAAGTCGAAAACCGCGAATCGAAAGGATCGATGTGGCATATCCGTTACCCCCTCGCCGATGGCGTTAAGACGGCTGACGGTAAAGACTACATCATCGTTGCGACGACCCGTCCAGAAACCTTACTGGGCGATACCGGTGTGGCCGTCAATCCTGAAGATCCGCGTTATGCTGACTTGATCGGTAAAGAATTGGTCCTGCCCCTCATCAACCGCCGTATCCCTATTCTGGGTGATGAACATGCGGATATGACCAAAGGCACCGGCTGCGTGAAGATCACGCCAGCGCATGACTTCAATGACTATGAGGTTGGACGTCGCCATAAACTGCCAATGATCAATATCTTGACCTTTGATGGCGATATTCGCCAACAGGCACAAGTTTTTGATACTAATGGCGAAGAGTGCGATGCTTATTCCTGTGATATTCCTGCCGCTTTTGCGGGACTAGAGCGTTTCGCTGCGCGCAAAGCCATCGTTGCTGCGGTTGAAGAGCTCGGCTTGTTGGAAGAAATTAAACCACACGACTTAACCGTACCTTACGGTGACCGAGGCGGCGTAGTTATTGAACCTATGCTGACTGACCAATGGTATGTCCGTACAGCACCGCTGGCGAAAGTCGCGGTAGAAGCCGTTGAAAATGGCGATATCCAGTTCGTTCCGAAACAGTACGAAAATATGTACTACTCATGGATGCGCGATATTCAAGACTGGTGTATTTCACGTCAACTATGGTGGGGACACCGCATTCCAGCCTGGTACGACGAAAATGGACAAGTCTATGTCGGACGTAACGAAGACGAAGTGCGTCGCGAGCATAACCTAGCCGAAAATGTTGTCCTGACCCAAGATGAAGATGTTCTCGATACCTGGTTCTCTTCTGGGCTATGGACCTTCTCGACCTTAGGCTGGCCAGAAAATACTGACGCACTACGCACTTTCCACCCGACCAACGTCATCGTCAGTGGCTTCGATATTATCTTCTTCTGGATTGCTCGCATGATTATGCTAACCATGCATTTCATGAAAGATGAACAAGGCAAGCCACAAGTTCCGTTTAAAACCGTCTACATGACCGGCCTAATTCGTGATGAAGAAGGGCAGAAAATGTCGAAATCTAAAGGTAATGTTATCGATCCTTTAGATATGCTGGATGGAATTTCGCTTGAAGCACTACTTGAAAAGCGTACTGGCAATATGATGCAGCCCCAGCTGGCTGAGAAAATCCGTAAACGTACTGAAAAACAATTCCCGAACGGTATTGAACCTTCAGGTACGGACGCCCTGCGCTTCACCCTGGCAGCGCTTGCCTCGACCGGTCGTGATATCAACTGGGATATGAAACGACTCGAAGGTTACCGTAACTTCTGTAATAAGTTATGGAATGCCAGCCGCTTTGTGCTGATGAATACTGAAGAGCAAGATTGTGGTTTCCAAGGCGGTGAGCAAGTCCTTTCACTCGCCGATCGCTGGATCCGCAGTGAATTCAACCGTACGGTAAAAGCTTACCGCGAAGCGTTAGATACGTACCGTTTCGATATTGCTGCTAACTTGCTGTACGATTTCACTTGGAACCAATTCTGTGACTGGTATTTAGAACTCACCAAACCGGTTATGAACAATGGCAGTGACGCAGAACTACGCGGTACCCGTAATACTTTAGTAAACGTGCTGGAAGCGTTATTACGCTTAGCACACCCAATTATTCCATTCATCACGGAAACCATCTGGCAGCGCGTCAAAGTATTGAAAGGGATCACCGACGATACGCTGATGCTGCAAGCCTTCCCAGAATGGTCTGCAGAGAAAGAAGATGCGCAGGCGCAGAGCGACATTGAGTGGATCAAGCAAGCGATCATCGCAGTACGTAATATCCGTGCTGAAATGAATATTTCGCCAAGTAAGCCACTGGAACTCTTGCTGCGTGGTGCAACGTCTGAAGTCGAACGTCGCGTCTCGGCAAACTTAACTTTCCTGAAACGGCTAGCGAAGTTGGAAACCATTACCCTACTGAAGGCTGAAGAGAAAGCGCCCGTTTCGGTCACCAAGCTGGTAGAGGGTGCAGAACTCCTTATCCCTATGGCTGGCTTGATCAATAAAGACGTTGAATTAGAACGTTTAGCGAAAGAGTTAGGTAAGGTTGACGTCGAGATCGAAAAAATCGCGACTAAACTTGGTAACGAAGGGTTTGTCGCGCGAGCGCCAGAAGCCGTTGTAGCCAAAGAGCGCGAACGTCTTGCTGACTTAGAACACTCTAAAGCAAAAATCATTGAACAACAGGGCGTCATTGCCGCTCTCTAAACAATGATTTATTAATAAATAGCCGGGCTTCGTCCCGGCTTTTCTTTGCTCGACCGCGATTCTACCGAGGCTTATCTATGGACCTTCGCAAACTCATCATTGATCACTATCCTGCCCTCACTCCTGAACTCCAACGCGCGGCAGCTTTCGTTTTGGAAAATATCAATGATGTCGCGTTGATCTCGATGCGGACTATTGCACACAATGCCGATCTCAAACCCGCAACCCTTTCGCGATTGGCCAAAAAACTGGGTTATGAGGGCTGGGAGGCCTTAAAAGCAGAATTTATCTATTCGTTGAAATTAACGCGTAGCAGTTATGCGAGCCGAGCAGTACGCTTACAGCAAAACTTACAACAAGAGTCAGCGTATGACGCCGTGTTCTCGACCTTAAGTCATTCGTTAGAAGATACGCAGTCTTTGAATCAAAACTCGTTACAGCGTGCGGTCAATTTATTAGATGATGCCCAACAAGTTTATGTCTGTGGCTTTCGTGCAAGTTTCTCCATCGCCTGGTCAATTTATTATGTTTATCGGCTCTTTCAACAACGGGTGACTTTGATCGATAACCTCGCGAATAGCCAGCAGATCTTCACTCGTGAGTTAACCGACCAAGACAGTGTATTATTGGTCAGCTTCTCGCCTTATTCACGAGAAACATTGCAGATCCTAGAGACTGCCCAGCAGGTGGGGGCTAAAATTGTCGCTATCACCGATTCTCCCTCCTCACCATTAGCGCAAGTCGCCGACTGTACGCTACTCTTTTCGATCGACAGTGCTTCGTTCTTCCCGTCGGTAGTTTCCGGTATGGCAATTGCCGAGGCACTCCTAGCAAGCTTAGTTGCCAAACACGGCGAACCTGCCGTGCAGAGTATCGAGAAGTCTGAAAAGTACCTCTTCGATTCGGGAAGTTATATTGCCAACCGCTAAGTGTAAACAATAAGAATGATACATTCGTTTCATTTCTCTTGTTAATATTTTTATCTTCTGACAGGATGGCTATTCTTCTTCCTTGGTAGATTATAAGCCCATGAGTTATATCATCCATCGTCAGCTCGCTGTTAAGCCCCCTACTGCAAGTTTTTCAGAAGGGGCTTATTTTTTCGACCAGTCAGGTAAGCGATACCTTGATGCCTGCGGAGGAGCTGCTGTCTCAAGTCTTGGGCATCGGCACCCTGCTGTGATACAAGCGTTACATGAACAAATCGATACGCTAGCCTATGCACATACGAGCTTTTTCACTAACGATGCAGTTGAGCAGTTAGCCGACCAATTGATCTCAACCGCACCGGGTGATCTCAATCATGTTTATTTTGTTTCAGGTGGGTCCGAAGCAATGGAAACTGCCTTGAAACTTGCTCGTCAATATTGGGTAGAACGCGGGCAAACTCAGAAAACCCAATTTATCGCTCGGAAACAAAGCTATCACGGAAATACTTTGGGGGCCTTAGCGGTAGGCGGTAACGAGTGGCGGCGAGCCCCTTTCGCACCGTTACTGATGGATGTGGTCCGAGTTTCTGCCTGTAACGCCTACCGGGACAAGCAACAGGATGAAACACGAGAAGCTTATACGTCACGACTGCTCAACGAGCTGGAAGCGGCGATTATCGCAGCAGGACCTGAAACAATCATTGGTTTCTGTGCCGAGACAATTAGCGGAGCGACCACCGGAGCAGTTCCCCCTACACCAGGCTATTTTTCTGGAGTAAGGGCGCTGTGTGATAAATATGACATTCTCTACATCGCCGACGAAGTTATGTGTGGGATGGGTCGAACAGGAACGTTACATGCTTTCGAACAGGAATCAGTGGTTCCCGATATCGTCACTATTGCCAAAGGCCTTGGTGGGGGTTATCAACCTATCGGCGCAGTACTCGTTCGTGAGCCTCTACTCGATGCAATAAAGAGGGGGAGCGGTAGTTTTCAACATGGCCATACCTATATTTGCCATCCTACGGCTGCCGCTGCGGCTTTGGCCGTCCAGCGAGTTATACAACAAGACGACTTATTAACTAGGGTTCAACAACAGGGAAGCTATTTACTGGCACAGTTAGAACAGAAAATAGGCGGATTGGAGTTCGTAGGGGAAACACGTGGCCGCGGGCTCTTCGCCGGTATTGAGCTGGTAAAAAACAAACAGACTAAACAACCTTTTGATGCGGGACTCTCTCTCCATTCGCAAATCAAACGAGCTTGTTTTGCAGAAGGGTTAATGGTTTATCCCATGGGGGGGACTATTGACGGACGTGAAGGCGATCATATTTTACTTGCACCACCTTTTATTGTTTCGACTCAGCAAATCGACTTTATAGTAGAGACTCTACAAAAAGTCATTACTAAGGTTACCGAACAAGCGTATTACCGTAGTTAGTACAACCCATTGCCTCTTCTTAATGGTGCAGCCTCGATTGGATGCACCATTCAATTGCAAGAGTGACGAATAAATCACTTATTCGTAAAGTTTCAGCAACTTGTTCGCTAACCCACCCAGTTTGATTCGTGTTGTACTCTTCGTCTAGCCCCACCCCACACTTCAAATACCTTAATACTTTTCCCTTAAAACTAAATAGAGTTCGATTTGGCACAGCTTTTGCTTTGCTCTGGTTAAGAACTATTTTCTCCCATAAGGAAAGCATTTATGTTTAAAACCGTAAGAAAAGCCAGCCTTAGACTTGCCCTACTCTCGACGCTATTTAGCGCAACGGTACTCGCTAAAGAAACGCTATCGGTCGGGGTAGATACCGCATTCGTTCCTTTTGAATTTAAACAAGGGAATAAATATGTAGGCTTTGATGTCGATCTATGGGATGCCATCGCTAAAAAAATGGGTGTCGATTACCACTTACAACCGATGGACTTTTCAGGGTTAATCCCAGGATTGCAATCACGCAACTTGGATGTTGCCATGGCCGGCATTACCATCACGCCAGTGCGCGCGCAAGCTGTCGACTTCAGTGCTCCTTACTACGACGCTGATTTGCTCATGGCAGTGAAAAGTAACGCCACCGGTATCACGAAATTTAGTGACCTGGCAGGTAAGAAAGTGGGCCTTAAACAAGGTACCGCTGCAGCAACTTATATGAAAGCCCACGTTAAAGCGGATTATGTTGAATTCCCGAATATTGATAATGCCTATTTAGATTTACAAGCGGGTAATATCGATGCTGTGGTTCATGACTCCCCTAATGTCATGTATTACATCAAGGTTTCGGGTAACGGAAAAATTAAAGCCGCCGGTGCTAATGACAGCGTCCTACCTCAACAATATGGTTTTGCTTTACAGAAAAATAGCCCTTACACCGCACAAATCAATAAAGCGCTCGCCGCGTTAAAAGCCGACGGGACTTACGCCAAAATTTATAAAAAATGGTTCGATAAAGCGCCTAAGTAGTTTTGTTGGCCAGCTCTGCTGGCCAACCTTTTTCGTTCTTCTTGACGGATACCCTTTATGAATTTCGATTTCACTTATGTATGGCAAGCTATCCCTATACTTTTGCAAGGGTTAAAGCTGACACTTTTCATTTCACTGATTGGGTTATGCGGCGGTTTCATTATTGGCTTGATTGCTGGCGTGGCTCGCGCACTGGGCGGACGTATAAGTAAAATGCTCTCTCTTGTGTTTGTCGAGCTCATTCGCGGTACACCGATTATGGTGCAGGTAATGTTTATTTACTTTGCACTGCCATTACTCATCCCTGTGAGGATTGAACCGATTACCGCCGCGGTCGCCACGATCATGATTAATTCCGGTGCTTATATCGCCGAGATTACACGAGGGGCAATTCTTTCGATCAATAAAGGCTTCAAAGAGGCAGGACTCGCTATGGGCCTCTCTTCTAAAGCGACGCTTTGGCACATCATTATGCCATTAGCGCTTCGTCGGATGATCCCAGCGCTAGGTAACCAATGGATTATCAGTATTAAAGATACCTCACTCTTTATTGTCATTGGTGTGGCAGAACTGACTCGTGAAGGTCAGGAAATCATTGCTGGAAATTTCCGCGCCTTAGAGGTTTGGACAGCCGTTGCCGCGCTCTATCTTATCGTTACCCTCTGTTTAAGCTTTTTATTGAAAGTTTTAGAGAAAAGGATGCATATCTTATGAATATGGTGGAGTTTCAGAATGTCTCTAAACACTTTGGTGCAACCGAGGTTCTTCATGATATTAATTTACGTATCGACAGCGGCGAGGTTGTCGTCATTATTGGCCCTTCTGGTTCAGGGAAATCAACGTTATTGCGCTGTATTAATAAGCTTGAGGATATTAGTTCAGGGACGCTAATTGTTGCGGGTATGCATATGACCGATCCTCATCTTAATGAGAGTGATATTCGTCGCGAAGCCGGGATGGTCTTTCAGCAATTCCATCTTTTCCCGCATCTTACTGCATTAGAAAATGTGATGTTTGGTCCGCGTCGAGTCAGAAAGAGTAGTAAGGCCGATGCAAAAAAATTAGGGCTAGAGTTGCTTGAACGTGTTGGGTTGGCGAGCCGAGCGAATCATTACCCTGCTGAGTTATCGGGGGGGCAACAGCAGCGGGTAGCGATTGCCCGAGCGTTAGCGATCAAACCTAAAATGATGCTATTTGACGAACCGACCTCAGCCCTGGACCCTGAATTACGCCATGAAGTTTTACAAGTGATGCGGTCGCTGGCTGAAGAAGGGATGACAATGGTCATCGTTACACATGAAATTGGTTTTGCTCGCGAAGTCGCTTCAAGGCTGATCTTTATTGATGGAGGGACTATTGCACAAGACGGTACACCCCAAGATTTACTAAATGAAGGTCGCGGTTGTGAACGATTACAGACCTTTTTACGCCATGTTTCCTAGGGTAATAGTAGAATGAATTTAATGACTATTGCGGGATCATCCCGCGAAGTCGGCGAACAACTTGGTAGAGCTGGACAGCAAGCTTGGCATCGTCTGATAGTACACACGCCTCTATGGCAAACAGTCATGGAACAACTCAGTAACCCGCTACTCGACGATATGGCTCGACGAGTGCAGCATACTTTCCCCGATATTTGGCAAGAGTTACAAGGTCTAGCTGTCGGCCTTAATGCGCCTTTCAGGAAAGTATTTGCTTGGAATTGTCGCGGAGACTTGCTCGCTTCCACGTCAGATGGCTGTACTTCTCTCGCAGGCTGGACGGAAAGGGGCGAGATAATGCTTGCCCATAATGAAGACGGTCTTCCAGAACTATTCGACAGTAGTTTTCTTGTTAACGTCATCCCTACTCAAGGCGTGGAATTCATTAGTTTTGCTTACCCCGGTTCACTCTGTGGTCATACCTTTTCGGTAAATCGTCACGGTATCGTTAATATCGTCAATAATATTAGGATGTTGGAGAGACCTCAGGGCTTACCTCGCCAAGTCCTTGCTCGGGCAGCGTTAACAGCCAGAACACTCGATTGTGCGGTAGCAATCTTACGGGATTTTCCCCGTAGCGGGGCTTTTCATCATACGTTAGCCCAAGCCGGTGACTCGCGAGTTATTAGCCTAGAAACGACAGGCACTGATAAAAGTACTCTAGAAGTTGAGGGGTTGTTCGGCCATGCGAATCACCTTATTCACGACCTACTACTCAATACACCACAGAAAATCACCGATAGCTCCGCAGCTCGGCAGTCCCGCATCGATCAACAACTATCGGACAGAGGTTTCCTATCTAAGGATCGGGTACTAACGCTTCTTTCGGATCAATACGATAGCGCTTTACCTGTCTACCGACAGTCGCCACTGGATCCGGATCAAGAAAATACGTTAGCTACCGCTATTTTTACGATCTCACCCGATCAAGTGCAATGGGAGGTATATCGTAGGGATAGAGACTGTCCAGAGAATCGTCAAACTATGCGCAGGGACATCCACTGTGAAAACGTAACTCAGGGTCTGGAGAGGTGATCAATATTGCCTCGGCACGGCCTATCGCCTGTACCCGCGCGGTGATATCAAAATCGGCAATCTGCTGGGCTAAGTTGAGATAGTCTTGATAATGACGGGCTTCGGATCGGAGTAACGAAATATAAAATTTCTCTAGCTCAGGATCTAAATAGGGAGCTAAGGCTGCAAATCGCTCGCATGAACGCGCTTCAATGTATGCACCACAAATCAGTTTATCCACCAGCGTCATCGGTTCATGGGTCGTCACTTCACGCATGAGCGATTTTGCATAGCGACTGGCAGTCATCTTTTTGTAGACGATTCCTCGCTGCTGCATGATTTCCCACACTTGGTAAAAGTGATGCAGTTCTTCTTTAATTAATAACATCATCTTTTCCACCAGCTCGCCTGCCCAGGCATAGTCGGTGGCAGTGGTAATTGGGCGACTCAGACCTTTGTGCGCACGAATAAAGTCGGGATCTGGCATCTCACGGTAAACGAATGCTTCGTAGGGTTTGAGCCAATCGAGGATAGCTTCACAACTGGGTTTGTCCGCGACATATTTACGAATCAACCATGTGGCCGTAAGCGCTGCTTTTAATTCACAGACGAGATGATCCGTTAACAGTAGCGGTAGATTTTCGGGTTTACGCGCTTCGATAATCCAAGCGTCTGGGGTCTGACAGTGGAGAAAATGTTGAATGGGTTGCAGTAAATTTTGCGTATTCATAGCGTCTTATTGGCTGAGAAAAACACAGCAGACAGTGCTGCTGTGTACGAGATATTAATGGCGAACACCATTATCATCTTCATCAATAGCGTCTTCATCTTCGTCGTCTTGTGCGTCCGGATCTTCGAAGTAGGTGCCCCAACCATCATAATCAACGTTATGTTTACCGGCGATAGAGACAAGCTGTATAACCTGTGCATCGATCAGTTCAGGATTTAGCGCGGATTCGCTAATAATATCCACGCACATTACGGTAGTACCGTCTTCAAGTTCTAGCTCTTCTGGCTCGGTAACTTCGTAGCCCGCTTTAAAGGCATCGACTGCGGCTTTTTCAAGTGCATCGAAGCTATCGCAAGAAAAATGGTGCTCAATAGTGTAGAGCGCATCTGGATCGCTGCCGTCTTCTAGTAACTCTTCGATAATCGCTAACGTTTCTTCACGTTGCTCAGCCAATAACTCTTCATTGGACATACAAAACCTCTTTCACTACACGCTGGGATAATGGTGCTATTTTCCCACACCCCGCGCTTTGGCACTACTCCCTAAATCGATAATCGTCGAAATAAGTTGAAAGTGAATTCTTAGTCATATAAATTGAATATCAATTCAATATTAGGGAGTTCGTCATGTCTTCACTGTACCAGCGGTCGATTCTACGATTACTCGATTGTTCCCAGCAAGAGTTAACCCATCTTCTGACCCTTGCCGCCGACTTAAAGCGTGCAAAAAAACAGGGAACCGAGCACCGTTACCTCACAGGTAAAAATATCGCGCTGATATTTGAAAAAGACTCGACGCGTACCCGCTGCTCTTTTGAAGTCGCCGCCTATGATCAAGGCGCTGGGGTCACGTATCTCGGGGCGAGTGGTAGCCAAATTGGTCATAAAGAATCCATCAAAGATTCGGCCCGCGTACTTGGCAGAATGTATGACGGTATTCAGTACCGTGGATATGGTCAATCTATCGTCGAGACCTTGGCAAAGCATGCACAAGTGCCGGTTTGGAACGGCTTAACCACCGAGTTTCACCCAACCCAATTACTGGCCGACTTGCTCACTATGCAAGAGCATCTGCCTGATACACCATGGAATAAGATTAAACTGGCTTATCTGGGTGATGCACAAAACAATATGGGCAATACCTTATTGGAAGCTGCTGCACTCACCGGATTACAGCTAGTAATGGTTGCACCGCAAGCCTGTTGGCCAGCCGCAGAATTAGTGGCGGAGTGTCAAGCATTGGCTTCACAACACGGCGGCTCGATTACGTTAACCGAAAATGTCGAGCAAGGGGTTAGTGGTGCTGATTTCCTCTATACCGATGTTTGGGTATCGATGGGTGAACCAAAAGAAGTCTGGGAAGAGCGTATCGCATTATTACGCGATTATCAGGTCAATCAACAGGTGATCACTGCGACAGGAAATCCACAGGTTAAATTTTTACACTGTTTACCTGCCTTCCATGATAGTGAGACCGCTGTAGGTAAAGAGATAGCAGAACACTATAATTTACCGCAAGGAATCGAAGTCACTGATGAGGTATTCGAATCATCACACAGTATCGTCTTTGATCAAGCCGAAAATCGGATGCACAGTATCAAAGCCTTAATCGTGGCAACCTTAAGCGATAAAGTTTAACTGTCGAATAAAATCAGCATAGCCTCGTTAATGAACTGCACCCCAAAAGTTGGACACCCGATTGATTAAGGTGCAATCCAGTGAGCATTCCAAAGTTTTCCCTCGAATTACGGCTCGCCATCGTCACGTATTATCTCAACAGCAGCGATGGCTATCGCAAGACAGCCACACGTTTTGCTGTGCGCCACACGGCGGTTCTACGCTGGTTTTTTGCATAGCAGCAACACGTCATTGACGGGTTGACCTGGAAAGCGGGTGACTACACTCCTGAATTCCGGCTGCAACGAGACTTCACGGCCAGCAGTGCCAACGAAAAATGGGTGAGTGACGTGACGGGGTTCTCAGGTAGAGCATTACCAAATCTGACACTCTGCTTTGAGCGAGGATCGGGTATTGTCACCCCTGAGAAGAGTACTCTTTACGCACCGGAATAATTCATTATCAGCGCATCCGACTGGCTGCTGCCAGCAGAGCACCAAAAATAATTAGAAGTACGCCAAAAGTTCTGTCTATCCAGTCACGCACATTAAGTAGGCGGTCGCGGAACATACCTGCAGAAAAGCACAGTGCTACGAGGCTGAACCAGACAATATGTGCTGTGGAGATGAAAATACCATAACCAATCTGTACTTCCAACGACGTCCCCGGCTTCACCACTTGCATAAAAAGGCTAACAACAAAAATGGTCGTTTTAGGATTCAGTGCGTTTGTCAGAAACCCCGTACGTAGTGCGGCTAGATCTGACAGGGAAGCAATCCTATTATCGGTTAACGAGCTGTCTGTTTTTTTGCGGAGCATTTTTATGCCGAGCCAAATAAGGTAAACGGCACCCGCCAATTTTATGACGTTGAATAAATAGAGCGATTGCTGGATCAGTAGGCCCACACCGAGCAGTGTATAAGAAACGTGAATGAGCACGCCTAGCCCGATCCCGAACGCCGTCAGTACGCCTGCACGGCGTGACAGTATCAGGCTATTACGTGTGACCATGGCAAAATCGGGCCCCGGGCTGATTACGGCAAGAATAGTGATGGTGATAACAGCTAGCAATTCAGTCATGATAACATCCGGTTAAGTAAGCTTATAAATCAGATATTACTGGCTGGTTAAACTGGTGAATAACGATGTTTTCTGACAAATTTGGTGAGTATGACTCACAATCATTTTCCACACGATTACCGTCGCTCATTGCACTGCGCAGCTTTGAAGCGGCTGCACGCCTTGAAAATTTCAGCCGGGCGGCCGCTGAACTAAATATTACGCATGGCGCGGTCAGCCGGGCCGTGCGCCTTCTAGAAGATGATTTGGGCGTCCTTCTTTTCGAACGGCGTAGCAGGCGAGTCTTTTTAACCGATTCCGGACGTACGCTGGCCAGCGCAGTCAATAAAGGTTTTGAGGTCATACGGCAGGCCGTTGATGCGCTTCGATCAAATGCCCGTCAGCAGCGACGATGGGTGCTATCCTGCGAACCTACCCTGATGATGCGATGGTTACTTCCACGCTGGCCGGCCTTTCAGGCAATGCACACCGGTACGGATATCCACCTTGCGGCCGGCGGCGGACCATTCTCATTCACCAGTGGCTTCGATCTGGCTATTCGCCGCGATGATTTTTCCTGGCCAGAAAGCTATCACTCTGAGTTCCTGTTTACGGAAAAGGTCGGACCGGTGTGCCGCCCTGACAGGATAAGCAAATTGTTTATCTCTACAGATTCTGGACTTCAGCCTGCTCAGGATGCCGAGCGGTTGCATACCCGTACGCGCCGTTATGCGTGGAACGAATGGGCCAGTGCCACCGGGGCACCCGTCGTCTGTGCAGAAGGGCAGACTTTCGATCATTTTTACTTTAGCCTGCAGGCTGCGGTCGCAGGACTTGGCGTAGCGATTGGTTCCTGGTATCAGGTCTGCGACGATCTCGAAAACGGCGTGCTCGCGGCACCGAAAGGGTTCATAGAGGACGGTTCACGCTACTACCTGCTGTCGCCGGAACCGTTCGAGCCGGGCAGTCTTCAGGCAGATCTGCTCGCATGGCTCCGCAAGCTGGTTACGCCTTAAAAGCCATCCCCCATTTTTAACCCCGCAGCCTAAAAAAACAGCAGATCACTCAGTGTCAGTGTAAAGCCCGCTTCTGGCACAGAGCTGCCTGCCGGTCAGATTAGGTATAGTCTTTGCCACAGCTGCGTTAGATTAAGTCACGACTATTATATGGAAACACCAACCTATAAAGTTCTGTTGAAGCCCCTCGCCCAACCCATATTAAGTTGGGCGAGGGGCACTCCACTCCGATGATCCAGTGTCCAACATTACGGGGTCAGTTCATTAACGAAGCTATTCACTCTTACCCAACTTGCCATTGAGTCATTTATCTCTCACCACTCCCTCTTGCAATCCGTAAGAGAACTTATGCAAAAAAATTGTTATTTGAAGGAATCGAATAAACAACATCCTCCATAAGTCATTAAAATTAAATGTATTCTAAAAATACTTAAATCCGTATCACAAATATAAAATCCTTATTAAATTTCCCTTTTTGCTTAATTTTTCATTCGTAACATGAAATAAACGTAAGACCGCTCTATTTTTACCTAAAAATAGACTTAAACATTCCAAAACAGGGGGTGCTAATTATGTATTTGATGAGAGAAAAATCTTTTTTATTACATAGTTACGCAGTTTACGTTGTGAATAAATCCCCACTTCCCTGACTTAAATCAGAGCGAGCTTAAATAGCCGGTCAAGGCTATTTTAATGTGACCAGTCTCTCTTTTTCCCATCGGTGTCAACCGCATACTCCGCCACATTACTCTTATACCCTGCGGGGGAACCCGCTTTATCTAAAGAAGAAGGACTTTCTATGAAACGTCATTATGTAGGTTCTGAAATTGGTAAATTAAGAACAGTTATGTTGCATCGGCCCGTGCTAAGTTTGCAACGTCTTACCCCTTCTAACTGCCAAGAATTATTATTCGATGATGTATTATGTGTCGAACGTGCAGTAAAGGAACATAATCAATTCGCACAACTTCTGCGCGACCAAAATATCGATGTCTTGCTGCTTGGCGAGCTACTCGCTGAAACCCTTCAGAATACTGAGGCACGTGACTGGCTACTTACCACCCAGCTTTCTGACTATCGATTAGGTCCATCCTTAGCTCAGCCGCTACGAGAATGGTTGACGGATCTCTCTGCAGAGCAACTTTCACGCTATATGACGGGAGGGCTTACTTGGCAGGAAATACCCGAAACATTACTGAAATCACGAAATACTTCGCAAATGCACTCGCCGTTTATCACGCGGCCACTGCCTAACCATCTATTTACTCGTGATACATCTTGCTGGATCTATCAAGGTGTCAGTATTAATCCCATGGCGAAGACCGCTCGCCAACGGGAAACTGATAACTTACGTGCTATTTATCGTTGGCACCCACTTTTTCAAGACAATAAGTATATTAATTATTATGGCGAGGAAGAGCGGCATTACGACCATGCAACACTTGAAGGCGGCGATGTTTTAGTTCTTGGTCAAGGTACGGTATTAATCGGCTTATCTGAGCGCACCACTCTGCAAGGCGTTGAGCTACTTGCAACCTCTCTTTTCCACCATGGACAAGCGAAAAGAATTATTTTAGTCGGATTACCCAAACATCGTGCTTGTATGCATCTCGATACCGTCATGACTCACCTTGATATTGATACATTCTCAATCTATCCAGAGATTATCCAACCTGATATGCCATGTTGGACGCTTACACCGGATGGAAAAGGCGGGATTAAACATAATTCCCCCCGCCCGCTGGTCACCCTTCTTGAAGAAGCCCTTTCCGTCACAGAGATCCGCTTTATCACCACCGGGGGAGATGTTTTCGAAGCCGAGCGCGAGCAATGGAACGATGCCAATAACGTGTTAACACTAAGGCCAGGCGTCGTGGTCGGTTATGACCGGAATTTACGTACAAATGAAAAATACGATAAGGCCGGTATTAAGATTTTGACTATCCAAGGTGATGAGTTGGGTCGAGGTCGAGGTGGAGCAAGATGTATGAGCTGCCCGCTCGAACGTGACGATGTAGCGGGGATGGGGCTATGAGTAAGAAACCGGTATTAGTCGTTGCGTTAGGGGGTAATGCTCTATTGAAAAGAGGTCAGCCTTTGGAGGCTGACTTACAGCAGAAGAATATTGAGTTGGCCGCTCAACAACTCGCGGCGCTCAGCCAGGATTGGCGTATTGTATTGGTTCATGGTAATGGCCCACAAGTCGGGTTATTGGCCTTACAGAATGAAGCTTACCAAGATACTAAGCCTTACCCTCTCGATATATTAGTCGCTGAAACCCAAGGGATGATTGGCTATCTATTACAACAAGCCTTACGTAATTATCTGCCAAACAGTTCTGCCGTATGTGTCATAACGCAGGTATTGACTGACAGTAATGACCCTGCTTATCACTCACCCAATAAGTACATTGGACCTAGTTATCGGCGCGAGCAGTTATCCCAATTAGATCCCTCTTGGCAAATTAAGCCTGATGGCGATTATTTTCGCCGAGTCGTGGCGTCACCGCGTCCGCAAAAAATCCTTGAAACCTCGGTAATTGGCCACCTACTCGAAGATGACCATCTGGTCATCTGCTGTGGGGGCGGTGGCGTACCAGTCATCGAGCAAGGTAATCAGTTACAAGGTACCCCTGCAGTAGTGGATAAAGATCTCGCTGCGGCCCTCTTGGCAGAAGAGTTAGACGCAGATGCACTGCTTATCCTTACCGATGCAAAAGCGGTATATCTCAATTGGAATACGCCACAGCAATCCTCGCTCAGCGATATTACTTATCAAGCGCTACAGACTATGTCGTTCGACCAAGGGTCGATGGGCCCGAAAGTCCAAGCCTGCTGTGCATTTGTCGAGAAAACCCAAGGAATTGCCGCGATCGGAGCGCTCGATGATGCACTCGATATTTTAAATGGTAAGCAAGGGACACGCATTCATCCATCCCATTCATGATAAGGAAATGACCATGAAACATTCACTCAAAAACCGACACTTTTTAAAACTTCTCGACTTCAATGCAGCAGAAATTGCCACATTAATTAATCTCGCACGTGAACTCAAAGCAGACAAAAAAGCGGGTCGTGAAAAACAACAGCTTTTGCACAAAAACATTGCCCTGATCTTTGAAAAAACGTCGACGAGGACGCGCTGTGCTTTTGAGGTTGCGGCGTTCGACCAAGGGGCACAAATCACTTATTTAGGGCCTTCAGGATCGCAAATTGGTCATAAAGAAACGATGAAGGATACTGCTCGAGTGCTCGGTCGGATGTATGACGGTATTGAATATCGTGGTTATGGTCAGGAAATTGTTGAAGAGCTCGCACAATACGCTGGTGTTCCCGTGTGGAACGGGCTGACCGACCAATTTCACCCGACGCAAATTCTCGCCGATCTGATGACGATGCTGGAACACTCCCCGGGTAAAAAATTGGCTGATATCCGTTTCGCCTACCTTGGTGATGCCAGAAATAATATGGGTAATTCCCTTATGGTCGGGGCAGCTATCATGGGGATGGATATTCGTTTGGTCGCGCCGAAAGCATTTTGGCCCGACGCAGAACTGGTAACTATTTGCCAGGCGATCGCTGAGCAAAGCCATGCCAAGATCACGCTTACCGATCAAGTCGAAGAGGGGGTTGCTGGCGTCGATTTCCTTTATACCGACGTTTGGGTCTCCATGGGGGAAGCCGAAGAAGCTTGGCAGCAGCGTTTATCGATAATGCAACCCTACCAGGTCAATCAGAACGTACTGACAGCGACTCATAATCCGCAAGTGAAATTTATGCACTGTCTACCTGCCTTCCATAATGCTGACACCTCAGTCGGTAAAAAAATTGAACAACAGTTTGGCTTAATTGGTTTGGAAGTGACTGAGGACGTATTTGAATCTTCACACTCAATTGTATTTGATCAAGCTGAAAACCGGATGCATACCATTAAAGCGGTAATGGTTGCAACGCTCGCAGAGTAAATTCAAACGGTAGGGTGAAATATCCCTACCGTGGAGTACGATTATGAAAAGTTTTAAATTCCCTTCTGCTTATTCCATCCTTTTCGTATTAATTATTTTTGTTGCACTACTGACTTGGATTATTCCCGCTGGTCACTATCAGCTCGAATTAAATCCACTTTTAGGTAGCGAAGTACCGGTTGCCGGAACTTACTCCGTAACACAGGCTAATCCGCAGGGCATTACCGATATCTTGCTCGCGCCAATCGATGGGTTATGGAATCACCGTACTGGTCAAGCGGCGGCTATCGATGTCGCCCTCTTTATCCTTATTATTGGCGGATTTCTAGGAATTACGACTAAAACGGGGGCTATCGACGCGGGGATCCAACGGGTAACTGGGCGGTTAGTCGGTAAAGAAGAGTTAATGATCCCTATTCTTATGGCACTTTTTGCCTTAGGGGGAACCATTTATGGTATGGCAGAGGAGTCTCTTCCTTTCTACTCTCTACTAGTACCCGTAATGGTCGCCGCACGTTTCGATCGCCTGGTGGCTGCAGCGACGGTGTTATTAGGCGCTGGTATCGGGACGCTAGGCTCGACCATCAACCCTTTCGCGACCGTGATAGCTGCGAATGCTGCAGGTATTCCTTTTACTCAAGGAATGGGCCTACGCATTCTCTTATTAGTGGTTTGTTGGTGCCTTGCCGTTGCATGGGTACTCCGTTACGCCATCGCAGTCAGAAAAGATCCTCAAGCCTCCTGCTTAGCCAACTTAAGTGGAGAAAATATAGGCACCCCTGTAACTCCCGTCCAGATTGACTTTACTCGAACCCATAAAATTATCCTTATTCTCTTTGCCTGTGCTTTTGCCATCATGATATACGGCGTCTCGGTCAAGGGATGGTGGATGGCTGAAATTTCTGCCATGTTCTTAGGGTTTACCCTCGTTATAGGTATTGTTGCACGAATGAGCGAGAGTCTATTCGTCGATACCTTTATTGAAGGGGCGAAAGAACTGCTGGGCGTTGCATTGATTATCGGGATCGCACGAGGCATTGTCGTGATGATGGATAACGGTATGATCACCCATACATTACTTCATGCTGCAGAAAGTATGGTGACCGGCCTTCCCGCACTGGTTTTTGTACTCGTCAGTTGGGGCCTAGAAGCGCTTCTCTCAATTCTTGTTCCTTCTTCTTCCGGGTTAGCCGTAATGAGTATGCCGATTATGGCTCCCCTTGCTGATTTCGCAGGTTTACCTCGTGATGTGATGGTTACCATCTACCAATCGGCCTCAGGGGTAATCAATCTCGTCACTCCTACCTCTGGGGTAGTGATGGGGGGCTTAGCCATCGCTAAAGTGCCTTACGGTAAATACCTACGCTGGGTGGCGCCGCTATTACTCACCCTAATCGTCGTTAATCTACTTGTGTTGAGCTTCAGCGTTCTTATCTAACGGAATGTCATATCGTAGGAGAGGCAAAACATGGAACGTAAAAACGTACTCGATCAGGACTTACTCAATCTTTGCCAGCAGCTAATTATCAAAGGGGCCTACACTCATCAAACCGCTTTGCAAAAGGACCTGGAGAAGGTTGTAGGCCGTATTAGTTTAGCCACTATCTCTCGACTCCTTCAACAACTGGGGGTGACTAAAATCCAAAATGCACGCGGACAACGGGTTTATGCTATCGATGGCTTACATCAGGCTAAAGTGACGCCACAACACCCTTTAGCGGAAATGGTTATTGATATCGTCAATAGCGATAGTTTCGTATTGATTCACACGGCGCCCGGTTATAGCCAGGCGATAGCTAGGCTTATCGACTGCCAACACGCTGATGATATTCTGGGTGTCGTGGCCGGTAATGATAACGTTTGGATTGCCCCAAAGGACTGTAAGTCGACGACACAGTTGTGCCATGGATTACGTAATTGGCTACTTTTGACCGGTAAAAAATGAAGATTAGCTATTTTCCAACCTTAGCTCTCTGCGTATAATGCTGGATATCACGCTTAGAGAATTTTGTTATGCCAACGGCAACTCGAACACAACACACGCTACACCTGCCCACCAGCGGGAATACGTGCCGTGGTTTTCTAAGCACTATTATTCAGAAGAAAAGCTCCTATAGTAGGGGCTTTTTTTTTGCCATTATCACCCCTGTCGAGGACCTCTCCCGTGGCAAATCCCTTATATGGTAAACATATCATTTCAATTAATGATTTCAGCCGTTGCGAGCTAGAACTGGTTTTAGAAACGGCAGCCTATCTAAAAGCGCACCCACAGCCAGAACAACTGAAACATAAAGTGATTGGAAGCTGTTTTTTCGAGGCCTCAACCCGTACCCGCCTTTCCTTTGAAACCGCAATTCAACGTTTAGGTGCATCAGCCGTTGGCTTTGCAGATGGTGGTAACACGTCCTTAGGTAAGAAAGGTGAGACACTGGCCGACACCATCTCGGTGATTAGTCACTACGTCGATGCTATCGTTATGCGTCATCCGCAGGAAGGTGCCGCGCGGCTAGCGACAGAGTTTTCAAATAATATTCCCATCTTAAATGCCGGCGACGGAGCCAACCAGCACCCGACACAAACCTTACTGGATCTCTTTACTATCCAAGAGACCCAACAAAGTCTTGATAATCTTCATATCGCGATGGTGGGTGATCTGAAATATGGCCGAACCGTTCACTCTTTAGCGCAAGCCTTATCTAAATTCACAGGCAACCATTTCTATTTTATCTCTCCCAATGCCCTCGCAATGCCGACATACATTACGGATATGTTGGACGAAAATGGTTGCCCTTGGTCCCAACATGACAGCATTGAAGAAATTATTCCGCAGGTTGATATCCTCTATATGACTCGAGTTCAGAAGGAGCGCCTAGATCCCTCCGAATACGCTAATATGAAGGCGCAATTTATCTTACAAGCCTCACACCTAGCCGCCGCGAAACCGAATATGAAAGTCCTCCACCCTCTACCAAGGGTCGATGAAATCGCGACAGATGTCGATGAGACCTCCCATGCGTGGTACTTCCAACAAGCGGGCAATGGGATCTATGCTCGTCAAGCCCTGTTATCTTTAGTCTTAAATGAAACGTTAGTAGGAGAGTCGTCATGAATCAGGATAAATTACAGGTTGAAGCAATCAATAACGGTAGTGTAATCGACCATATTCCTGCTCGGCTCGGCTTTCGTTTACTCACCCTGTTCCGTCTCACCGAAACGGATCAGCGAGTCACTATCGGCTTAAATCTTCCTTCCGGTGCAGGTCGGACCAAAGATCTGATCAAGATTGAAAATACGTTCTTAACGGCGGATCAAATAAACCAATTAGCGATCTATGCCCCCAATGCCACGATCAATAATATTGAGAATTTTAAAGTGGTCGCTAAGCTGCGCCCAACGCTGCCCGACGAGATTCGTACCGTATTAGTCTGCCCAAATGCTAACTGTATTAGCCATAACGAACCGGTAAATTCGCGCTTTGCGGTGAAAACCCGTCGCAATGAACTGTACTTACGCTGTCATTATTGTGAGAAAGAGTTTTCGCGTCAGGCGGTGATTGGACACTGGTAATCAACAGCCCGCTCCCTATAATGAAAACTTACGCTATTCGTTATCGTCATGAGGAAGAAGTATGTCACGTGAAATTAATACCCAGCATGCCCCTGCCGCAATTGGCCCCTATGTCCAAGCGGTCGATCTGGGTCAACTTGTTCTGACTTCAGGCCAAATCCCTGTCGACCCCAAAACAGGCGAAGTTCCTGCTGAGATTGCCGCACAAACTCGCCAATCGTTGCATAACGTTAAAGCGATTATCGAACAAGCGGGTTTGAGCGTAAAAAATATCGTAAAAACCACAGTCTTCGTTAAAGATCTTAATGACTTTGCAACCGTTAATGCGGCTTATGAGCAGTTTTTTACTGAGCACGAGGCACCCTTCCCGGCTCGCTCTTGCGTAGAGGTGGCTCGTCTTCCAAAAGATGTCGGTATTGAAATCGAAGCGATTGCCTTACGTAGCTAATAATATCTGGGCAGAGGTACTCTTATGGCCTCTGCCAAAGTAGTTTTGTGCCAAATCCCAATTGGTTATCGGTCATTTTTAATTGATTGATCTGTAACTGCCAGAGCGGTGCCGACTTTTTTTTGGCAATGGGAAAACGTTGTTGGTATGCTTCGAGGCCTCGCTGGCCTGTATCTCCCTCAGCCAAGGCGATAACTCCCTGAAATTGAATACCTTGTAATTCGGCAACTAATTCGGTTTGCGCGCTTACAGTCCCAACCACTGATGGAGAAGCGATCATCAATCGCCCATGCAGGGTACTCGGTTCTGTCATGAGCCAAAAGCTGATATTCTCGCTATCCAATGCATAAAAACAGTTAGCCGCCCAAAACTCGTCACCGTTTCGTGCACAAAGCGTCAGCACGTGCTGACCCGCTAAGTAGTTTAGGCAGTGTGCTAATTCATCCACGAGGATCTCCTGATAATGCATCAAGACAGGGCCTTACAGCAGGCCGACTGCCAGTGGTATTTGTATCTGATCCAAACGGCAAGCGGGACGCTTTACACCGGTATTACCACCGACGTTACTCGTCGCTTAGCCGAACATTGCAGTGGCCGCGGTGCCAAGGCGTTACGTGGACGAGGTCCGCTTACACTTGTTTTTCAAAGCCCAGCAGGGGATCGTTCTAATGCACTACGTCTTGAATACCGAGTTAAGCAGCTAAGTCGCGTAAAAAAATTGGCTATTGTCAGGCAACAGCCACCAAGTATTAATGATTGGTTGATCCAGTCAGCTCAACACTAGGTAAGGTCAATATTGCTTGGTATTGTGCCGCGCCTTGCTCCTCTAAAGGGTAAACAACGACCTCTTGTTCGCCCAGGGTATCCACTGCTAATCCTGGAGCAGATTTAAAGCCCTGCTCTTGCAACCAAGCCAGTGCTTGATAACCGACTACCGCGCAGTAACTAAACTCATTTAAGCTGTCTAACCCTTCGAACAGTAAGTCCTTCGCCAATGAAGTCGAACTATAATGTGGGTCGATAACTGTGGCACTAATAACGACCCAGTTAAGATCTTCGCCATCTACTTGAATCGGACTAAAGGCTTGGTAGCCTAAGACTTTTCCTTCATCATCGGTTGCCACTACGCCAAGCGTGATTAAACCCGCTTCACGCAGTGCCTGAATACGCTCCGCCAATTGTGGATGTTGGGCACCATGTCGAATAAGCGTATCAATCCCTGCTGCGTCGAGACCAATTTCAGTACGAAGAAGCATAGTATTTCCTCTGCAAAGCGTGAAAATATAGGCAAGGGGTAAAAGGAAGGGATTAGGTAGACTTCGATTTACCTTGACGGAAGTCAGCATAGCATACTCCCTCTCATCTCGGTAACTACGCCGAACAACGCTGTGCGACGTTTCGAAACCTGCGCGACATCAATACAACAGAATCTTAGTTCGCACAAACTGCGAGTCGCTTTTTACCGGCAGTGCGTAAAGTGTAGCCATGTCAGTCCTTTAAACGAAGGTATCCTATGTCTGAAAATCGCCCATTTAAACTATCGGTGTTAGATCTCGCGCCTATCCCCCAAACCTCTGTCGCGAGAGATGCTTTCAAACGTTCTTTAGCATTAGCTCGCTTCGCTGAACAAGCGGGTTATCATCGCTATTGGTTAGCTGAACATCACAATATGCCGGGGATTGCCAGCGCCGCAACCAGTGTACTCATCGGTTATTTGGCCGCTAATACTCGCCACTTACGCTTAGGATCGGGGGGAGTAATGTTACCCAATCACTCTCCCCTAGTCATTGCTGAACAATTTGGGACGTTAGAATCTCTCTATCCCGGACGAATCGATTTAGGTATTGGCCGCGCACCCGGTAGTGACCCCACTACAATGCAGGCATTACGCCGCCATAGTACGCCACAGAGGGAAGAGCGTTTCCCAGAAGACGTCCAGCAGCTGATTACATGGTTCGATACGCAAGATGACCACTCTTTTACGGTCCGCCCCGTACCAGGGGTTGGGTTAAATGTGCCCATCTGGCTGCTCGGATCAAGCATGTACAGTGCCCAGCTCGCGGCGAAGTTAGGTTTACCCTTCGCTTTCGCCTCACACTTCGCTCCGGATGTTATTAGCCAGGCAATAGCACTTTATCGTGATGAGTTCGTTCCATCTGCCCGGTTAGCGCAACCTTATGTGATGATAGGCGTGAATATTATCGCCGCAGAAAGTCGGGCACGGGCACGATTTCTTTTTACCTCGCAACAGCAACAATTTGTTTATCTACGTCGGGGCGTACCGGGAAAACTTCCCGAACCGGTAGAAACGATGGATAAAATTTGGACTCCAGCCGAGAGATTTGGCGTGGAGCGAGCTTTAAGCCTCTCTTTAGTCGGGGATCTGGCGGGAGTGACGCATGGACTGCGTGCTATTCAGCAGCAGTACCAGGTCGATGAGGTGATGGTTAATGGGCAGATTTACGATAATGACGCTCGGATCTATTCTTACCAGCTCGCAATGGAAGCCCATCGCGCTATTCATTCACTTTCAGTGTAAAAAAAAGGGAGCCAATAGGCTAATGCTGGTCACTTAAGGTGGCCAGCATTGTTTTTTAAGGGATATTTTGACCTTTTCTCTCTCACTTCCCTTGCA
>DWRH01000007.1:0-77542 GCA_022318365.1 Anthoptus insignis
AGGGTCCATGTTGAACATGAACCCTTTTTACACGAACCACCGGATCGGTCAACTGATCCTTAAACGATCGGCATTAGGCTATGGCCCCCTTATTTGCCGATAGGAACGATCATCGGTGTGCCTGCAATCGGATCAGCGATAATCACCGCTTTCAGTCCATAGACCTGCTCGATCAACTCCGCGGTGATAATTTCGCTAGGTTTACCTTCAGCAATAATTTTCCCTTCACGCATCGCAATAAGATGGCTGGCATAACGACAAGCTTGGTTTAATTCGTGCAACACCACGACTAGCGTTCGTCCATGACGTTGGTTTAGCTCTCGTAATAATTCCATTAGCTCGATTTGATGGGTGATATCCAACCACGTTGTGGGTTCATCGAGAAGTAGTAGCGGCGTTTGCTGTGCCAATACCATAGCTATCCAGACGCGCTGCCGTTGCCCTCCAGACAGCTGCTCAACGGGACGATCCGCCAGATGGTCGATATTGGTCGCTGCCATCGCCTCTGCCACAGCTTGGCTATCCTCGGTACGCCATCCGCCAAACAGTGACTGATGTGGATAACGTCCGCGCCCGACTAACTCAGCAACAGTGATCCCTGTAGGTGTATGACTATTTTGAGGAAGTAAACCGAGTTGTCGTGCAACCTCTTTAGCCGGCAACTGGTGGATTGCCTGTCCATCAAGGACAACTTGACCCGTTACCGGTTTTATTACGCGACTAAGCGCTTTTAATAGCGTCGATTTTCCACAAGCATTTGGACCGATAATCACCGTGAATTCACCATCGGGAATCATTACCGATAGCTGCTCTGCGACCGTTTTATTGTCGTAAGCTAATTTAAGGTCCCTTGCGGCAAGACGGGAAGAAGATACACTCATGAACGCCTGGCCTCTCTAACCAAAAGTGACAATAGATAGATACCGCCGACACTAACGGTAATCACACCGACGGGAAGTTGATAAGGCAAGAAAGCATGTTGGGCCAGATAATCCGCGGCCAGCAGTAATAGACTGCCACATAAAGCCGTATTCCATAAAACACCAGAAGGACTATGAGCTATACGCCGTGCAATCTGTGGTGCCACCAGCGCCACAAAGGAAACAGGACCAATAACGGCTGTTGGCACGGCGGTCAATAAGATAGCGAGTAAGAGAAGCCCTAGCCGAGTTTGCTCAGTTCTGATACCTAGCGCACAGGCTAAATCATCACCCATCTCCATCAACCGCATCCGCTTTGCTAACATCGCGACGCCGAATAGCGCAACGACTACCGCTGGAAAAACCAGCGTAACGCTTTGCCAATTCACCCCGTTCAAGGATCCCGCACTCCATAACCCTGCACTTATCGCGGTACTTAAAGAGGTCGACGTCATTACCCAGCCGTTGAACGACATCAGCAGCGCGCGGATACCAATTCCTATCAAAATTAAACGATAAGGGGTTATTCCTTGGCGCCAAGCCAATATATAGATAAGCGCCCCGGTTAACGCGGCACTCGCTAGCGAGGCAAAAGTGATAGCAAATAGGTTATTAGGCCACAGTAGCATGACCGCTAGGACGCCCGAAAAGGCACCTGCGTTAAGGCCCAGTACATCGGGGCTCCCGAGAGGATTACGTAGAATGGACTGAAAAATCGCACCGCTGATACCGAGTGCTGCGCCGCAGAATAACGCAATGAGTACGCGGGGTAGCCGCCACTCGACGACGACCAACCTTAGGCCTGCCGGCCCATTTCCCATCATGATCTGCCACAGCTCATGCAGTGACAGTGGAAGTGCCCCTCGGCATAACGCGCTTAGCGCCACGGTTCCGACAGCGAGCAGTAAAAAGCAAAAAATAACCAGTGGACGTTTTTTCATTACATACCACGCCCTATCCGCTGACGAACGAGAACAATTAAGACCGGAGCGCCAATCAGAGCGGTAATGATCGAGACTCTGATTTCGCCCGGACCAACGCTACGGCCAATAATATCGGCAAGGAGTAAAATAGCCGGAGTTATTAAAACCGTTCCCGGCAAGAAATAGCGATGGTCGCGCCCTAACATACCCCGTGCGAGATGAGGTGCAACCAACCCAATAAAAGCGATCGGGCCGGTTAGCGCCGTTGCACAGGCTGATAATAGCGCGATAAGCAGCAGTCCGCTGAGCTGCACCAACCCTACTCGTATCCCTAAGGTCCGAGCGAGATCCTCGCCCATACTGATCGCATTCAACGAACGACTCAGCGCTATAGCACAGAGCGTGGCAATCGCGACCAAAGGGCCAAGTAAGGTGAAAATAGTCAGTTGTCGTACATCTAATGATCCGGTTTGCCAGAAGCGTAGATGATCGTAAATATCGGGATTTAACAGAGAAATACCACTCGTCAGTCCTTCTAAAATAGCCGCTAACGAAACGCCTGCTAAGGTCAAGCGGATCGGGTTTAATCGGCCGCCTCGCCCTGCACCGGTAAGCGCCACGACAATAGCCGCTAACAGCGCCCCTAAGAATGCTAAAGAAAAACTCTGCCAAAAAGAGAGTGTCCCCCAGAAACTTAATCCCACCACGGTAACAAAACTGGCACCTGAATTAACCCCTAAGAGACCGGGATCGGCGAGCGGATTACGCGTCAGAGATTGCATGAGTGCGCCGGCTAGCCCTAGTGCACAACCTGCTACTAAGCCAGCGAGAGTACGCGGTAGCCGTGAATACCGAATGATATCGCAATTATCACTGTGGCAGGTCTGCCACAGTGACAGGCTCGACCAGCTTTCTGATAGGGCTATTGCTTTAGCTCCGGTCAGTAAACTCACCATCATTAAGCCGAACAAGACGATTAATGCCGCAGAGAAGAGTCCTAAGGGGTTACACCGCGGAAAAGATTGAGCGTTTTTCACCTTAATGCACGAAGAGCTTTTCTAGCATCGCTAAAGTATGCGTCGCACTATAGTAATCTAGACGGAAATTATCGTTACCAAGAGGATAAACATGTCCCTGCTTGACAGCTGGCGCTTGTTGTAGAAAACGATCGTTATTAACTTGTTTGACTGTCTCATCATCCGCGACGAACATTAACCAGCTTTTGCCACTCAGTCCTTCACTCATTTTTTCACCTGATAGCTGAATGATGTCTTTGCGTTGCCCCATGCTGTGGCTAGTTGCCAATCCAGTCGGCGTGGGTGCTAAGGTAAATCCTAACTGTTTTAGTAATTTACCTTGGGCAGAATCGGCCGTCCAAAGATTCACTTCTTTTCCGCCCCCATTCCAAACAAAAGCTGAAACTGGTTGAGGAGGTAATTTCAAGGCGGGTTTTAATGCGGCAACACGCTGGTCAAACTGATGAATTAAAGTGTTCGCTTGATTTTCATGCCCTGTCGCTTGCCCAAGTAGAGTAACGATCTGTTGCCAGCTTTTATTGTCATAATTCACGACAATTACCGGCGCAATGCTAGAAAGTTGATTCACTAACCGTAACGCGCTGTCGTGCCCTGTGGCACTGACGACAATGAGATCTGGAGCCTGTGCCGCCACCATTTCGGCATTCGCTTCACCTATATATAAGCGCTGTACATGCTTTTGCTTCGCTACGTCACCCCACTGACTAAAAAAACCTTGGCTATCGGTAAAGCGGCTATTAGGGACTCCCGCACCGCTGGCTACCACTGGCGCATCAATCGCGAGTAACGAGCCGGTCAGCGTAACACTGGTCGAGACGATTCTTTTCGGGGCACTTTTTAATGTTACTGTCCCATTATCCGTCACGACTTGCCTTGGCCAATCGGCAGCTTGACTCATTCCTGCTAAAGGTAATAACACGCTGACTAAGAGAATAGTTAGCAGTCTTGAGCGTCGGATCATAATGACTTTCCTATATGTGCATCGAGTGCGTTATCTTAAGGTCTGAATGGGAAGTTAACCTTAAGCTGGCTTCATCAGTTGACAGGTAAGGGAGTTAAGCGTAGCTTACCGCCAAAATTCAAATGATAATCATTATTAATTATCTTATCATTTAATGGTGCTATTATGGTCGAAATCACTGCCGTTGAAAATATTCTACACCCTAAAATTCAACAACAGGGCGCATTAAACGAACGTTTTCTATTTACCTCTTCAGAAACTAGCCTGCTAACTGACGGCTGTTTTAAACGTATCACTCAACCTTTGCTCGATAGCGAAGGGAGCCAAGACGCTTTTCAACATACGCTTCGGGAACAATTTCGGCTAGCCCGTGCAGCAGGGATCAACGACCCGCTAGTCGTGGGAGCGATTCCCTTCGATTCGCATCAACCGACAGCACTATTTATTCCCCAGCAGGTGACTCGTACTGACCGTAACCAATTGGCGGCAGCGCTCACACTCTCTGAGCAGCAGCCCTTGGCACCCATTACTCATCAGCAGGCTTATCCCGATCAATCACACTTTATGCAGATGGTGAGCGATGCCGTTGCGGCAATGAATCGAGGCGAGTTGGATAAAGTCGTCCTTTCAAGGCTGTTAAAATTAACGACTCAAGATAATATTGATAGCACTGCGCTGATGAGCCGTATTATGGCGCAAAACCCAGACAACTATCATTTCCATGTTCCTCTTGAAAATAACAAGGTACTACTGGGTGCAAGTCCTGAGCTCCTTTTACGTAAGGAAAAAAGTGTATTTAGCTCACGACCTTTGGCTGGTTCGGCAAAACGTCAGGTAGATAGCGAGGAAGATCAGCGTATCGGTCAGATGCTGCTCACGTCGAGCAAAGACCGCCATGAACACCAGTTAGTCATCGATGCGATGGCGAAAGTTTTAGCCCCTGTCGCTGAGCAGTTACAGGTACCGGTAGTTCCAGAACTGGTCACCACCTCACAACTATGGCACCTTGCAACCACCGTACAAGGGACTACCCCTAACGCTGAAGAGAACGCGCTAGCGTTAGCAGGATTACTTCACCCGACCCCCGCATTAAGCGGCTACCCTCATCAGTTAGCTTGCCGTCTAATTCAACAGCTAGAGCCTTTTCCAAGAGAACTCTTTGGTGGCATGGTGGGCTGGTGCGATGATAAAGGTAATGGTGAATGGGTCGTCACGATTCGTTGTGCACAATTGAACAAACAACAGGTTACTCTCTTTGCGGGTGCAGGCATTGTCCCTGCTTCCGACCCACTTTCGGAGTGGCAAGAGACCGGTACAAAACTCAGTACTATGCTAAAAGCCTTCGGTTTACATTAATTTTAGGTACTCATTCATGAGCATTTCTTTTACACCTTGGCCTGCAGAGCTGGCGGCACGTTATCGTGAAAAAGGCTACTGGTTAGATATTCCTCTAACTGACATTAGCGAGCGACATCGTAACAGCGACCGCCCAGCGATTATCGATCCGACACAAACGCTTAGCTATCGACAACTGGCTCAATACAGTGACCAATTGGCCGCTCAGTTACAAAAAAGAGGGATTAGATCTGGGGATACGGCGTTAGTTCAGCTAGCTAATCACTGCGAATTTTATATTGTCTTTTTCGCACTGCTGAAATTAGGCGTAGCTCCGGTTAATGCGCTTTTCAGTCACCAGCGTAGTGAATTAACTGCTTATGCTGCTCAAATCAAGCCTCGGTTATTGATCGCCGACCGGCAACATTCGGTATTTACCGATAACCGTTTCGTGGATGAGCTCAGTGCACAGTGCCCGGAGCTCCAACATCACGTTTGGCACAATGCTTTTCACGATGAGTGTAGTTTATTATCGCTTTACACTCAGGAAGACGGATCATTCGTAGCGACGCCAAGTGCCGCAGACCAGGTTGCCTTTTTTCAATTATCGGGCGGCAGTACTGGAACGCCGAAATTGATCCCTCGTACCCATAACGACTATTATTACAGCATTATTGGTAGCGTCGATATTTGCCAGTTTACTGAGCAAACCCGTTATCTCTGTGCGCTGCCTATTGCCCATAATTACCCTATGAGTTCACCGGGTATTCTTGGCGTGTTATACAGCGGCGGACTCAGTGTTTTGGCACCCGATCCAAGCCCGACGACCTGCTTTAGTTTAATCGCCGACCACCTTATCAATGCTACTGCCTTGGTACCGCCCGCAGTGAGCCTCTGGCTACAGTCGATGCAAGAGTGGAACTGTTCGCATCAGCTTGCTTCACTGCGTTTATTACAAGTTGGCGGAGCCAAGCTGAGTGAAAGTCTGGCCGCACGCATTCCTACTGAAATGGGTTGCCAGTTACAGCAAGTATTCGGCATGGCTGAGGGCTTGGTGAACTATACTCGTCTTGATGACTGCCAACAGACCATTCTTACCACTCAAGGCCGGCCGATCTCACCGGATGATGAAGTTTGGGTTGCGGATGAGAAAGGCCAGCCCCTCCCGGTGAATACAACGGGCCGTCTAATGACCCGTGGTCCCTACACCTTCCGTGGGTATTACAATAGCCCTGAACACAATGCGGCTTGCTTCGATTCACAGGGCTTTTACTGTTCAGGTGACCTCATCTCAATAGATGAACGCGGCTATATTACCGTACAAGGCCGTGAGAAAGATCAAATCAATCGTGGCGGGGAAAAGATCGCCGCCGAAGAGATCGAGAATCTTTTACAACGATATCCTGACATTATCCACGCCGCCCTCGTCTCGATGAGTGACGAATTACTAGGTGAAAAAAGTTGCGCCTACATTGTGGCAAAACAAGCGATAAAAGCCGTACAACTGCGTCGTCATCTACGCGACCAAGGGATAGCCGAATTTAAATTACCCGATCGGTTTATCTTTAGCGATGTTCTGCCGCTAACACCCGTGGGGAAAGTAGATAAAAAATTGCTGCGTCAGCAACTGATTGAAGAAAGTAAAAAATAAGCTTAATAGCCCTATTTATAGTGTATCGATTTTGGAGTTGTCATGAGTATCCCTAAATTAACGGCCTATGCCTTACCGACCGCCGACGAGTTACCGAAGAACAAAGTAAATTGGACCTTCGAGCCACAACGCGCGGCGTTATTGATTCACGATATGCAAAACTACTTCCTTAATTTCTGGGGAGAAAAGAGTGAATTTGTCGACACTGTGGTAGGGCATATCGCAGCATTACGCCAACAGTGTAAAGCGTTAGGTATTCCAGTGTTCTACACCGCTCAACCCAATGAGCAGAGCGATGAAGATCGTGCCCTATTAAATGATATGTGGGGACCAGGTTTGAACCGTCATCCTGAGCAACAAAAAGTGACCGCCGCATTGGCTCCGGATGAACAAGATATCGTACTCACCAAGTGGCGTTATAGTGCTTTTCAGCGATCTGATCTCGAACAACAGCTCAAGGCGATGGGTCGCGATCAGTTGATTATCACCGGTGTCTACGCTCATATTGGCTGCCTTACTACCGCGACAGACGCTTTTATGCGGGATATTAAACCCTTTATGGTTGCCGATGCGTTAGCCGATTTCAGCCGAGAAGAGCATCTTATGGCGCTCACCTACACTGCAGGTCGAAGTGGAAAAGTAGTCATGACAGAGGATCTATTACTACTGCCTACCTCAAAACAAGCGTTACGCGATGCCATTTTGCCGTTACTTGAAGATGATGATGTTCCTGAAGATGACGAAAATCTGATCGATTATGGCCTCGACTCGGTACGGATGATGGCACTGGCTTCGCGCTGGCGTCAGGCGATTCCTAGTATGGACTTCGTGACTCTTGCGAAAACCCCTACTTTCGATGCTTGGTGGGCACTACTTTCTGGGAATAAATAACTGACTATGACTATGGATTTTCACGACAAATATGTCTGGGTAACCGGTGCAGGCCAAGGGATTGGTTACGATGCAGCTTGCGCGTTTCATCAAGCTGGAGCTATCGTTATCGGTTTCGATAAACAGTTTTCCGGCGAGCACTACCCTTTCCGCTGTGTAATCATGGACGTTGCCGATCCTCAACAGGTTACCAACTTCTGCCAAGCGGAATTGGCACAGCAACCCCGTCTCGATGTATTAGTCAATGCTGCGGGCATCCTACGAATTGGTGCGACCGACGCCTTAAGCTTCGAAGATTGGCAAGCCTGCTTCAACGTTAATGCCGGAGGGGCGTTTAACCTCTTTTCACAAACTCTGCCGCTGTTTCGTAAGCAGGGCTTCGGCGCTATTGTCAGTGTTGCCTCTAACTCAGCCCATGCTCCACGTCTGGGAATGTCTGCGTATGGTGCATCCAAAGCGGCGTTACGCAGCCTTTGTCAGACGGTGGGTCTAGAAATGGCTCCCTATGGAGTGCGCTGCAATATCGTTTCACCTGGCTCAACAGATACCGCGATGCAACGAAGCTTATGGCATACCCCTGAAGCCGAGCAGGAAATGATTAATGGTTTTCCTGATCAGTTTAAGCTAGGTATCCCCCTGAAGAAGATCGCTACACCCCGTGAGATCACTAACGCGATCCTATTCCTTGCATCGGATCTTGCGAGTCATATCGTTCTACAGGATATTGTCGTTGACGGCGGCGCAACCTTAGGCGCATAACGCATGCAGACGATTTGGAAAAAGATAATCGACTTAGACACCCTCAATGATATGGGGAAAAACTGTCTGATCGAGCATCTCGGGATTGTTTTTACTGCCATACATCCAACACATCTTGAAGCAGAAATGCCTGTCGATAACCGTACTTGCCAGCCTTTTGGGTTACTGCATGGCGGCGCAAGTGTGGTGTTGGCTGAGTCAATGGGATCGATGGCGGGTTGGCTAACCTGTCGTGAACAGCAGAATGTAGTAGGTATTGAGGTGAATGCTAGCCATCACCGTGCTGTCGCCAGCGGTAAGGTCACGGCGGTATGCCAGCCTCTACACCTTGGCGGTCAGATACAAGTTTGGCAAATAGAGATTAAAAACCTACGGGGTAAGCTCTGTTGTAGCGCTCGACTGACTGTGACCGTGTTGGGGTAAAATAAAAAGGGGCAACCAGCTGGTTGCCCCTTATTTTTAGCGTTGATAAATAATTTCAACACCTTCTTCGTCTTCGTCGTCCCAGTCATCCCAATCTTCGTCATCTTCTTCTTCGACGGTATGCTGTTCGAGCGTTTCACGGTGATAATCGTCCCACATAAACTCGACTTTCTCTGCCGCTTTCTCTGCCCTAGCTTCTTCTTTTGGCTGAGAATTAATGAACTTCATGACATCCCAGCACAGATCTTTAACGCCCTGTTGGCTTGCTGCAGAAATCAGGTAGTAGTCACCTTCCCATCCCAGATCGTCAGCGATCTGTTTTGCGCGTTCCGCAGCTTCTTCCGGATCCAGTAAATCGACTTTATTGAATACCAACCAACGCGGTTTTTGGTAGAGCTTATCGCTATACTTTTCCAACTCGCCAAGGATGATCCGCGCGTTATCTACTGGATTACTCTCATCGATCGGTGCCAGATCGATAAGGTGTAGCAATACACGACAACGTTCGAGGTGTTTTAGGAAGCGGATACCGAGGCCGGCACCATCGGCAGCGCCTTCGATCAAACCGGGGATATCGGCCACGACAAAGCTCTGCTCGTTATCCATACGGACTACGCCCAAGCTCGGGACTAGAGTGGTGAAGGGATAGTCTGCGACTTTAGGTTTTGCGGCGGATACGGCACGAATGAACGTCGATTTACCGGCATTAGGAAGCCCTAACATCCCCACATCAGCGAGTAGCATTAATTCCAGCTGGAGATCGCGTTCTTCACCTGGCGTACCGTTAGTCTTTTGGCGTGGCGTACGGTTAACGGAAGATTTAAAACGAGTGTTTCCAAGCCCATGCCAGCCGCCCTTTGCGACCATCAAGGTTTGCCCGTGCTCGGTCATATCTCCGAGCGTTTCACCGGTGCTTTGGTCGATGACACGCGTTCCCATCGGGACCTTTACCGTTACGTCTTTACCACGTTTACCTGTACAGTCACGACTTTGACCATTCTGACCACGTTCCGCGCGGAAAGCCTTTTCAAAACGGTAATCGATTAAGGTATTCAGGTTTTCGTCAGCAACCAGCCAGACATCACCACCATCGCCACCGTCACCGCCATCTGGTCCACCCTTAGGGATATATTTTTCGCGGCGAAAGCTAATACAGCCATTTCCACCGTCGCCAGCAACGACTAGGATCGTTGCTTCATCAACAAATTTCATTTCTTCTCTCCGTCATGCATACGCCGTCCAGAGTCGGGACGACGGGTCCGCCAGGGTCATATCAGCTGACCGGCAGCGGATCATAATGTTTGATCTCAATAATAGTGAGCAGGAATAGGCGATCAAACAAGGGATTCGTTCGTGTATTCAACGATCTTTTACAACAGAATGTAAAAAGCCCCGCAAAGCTGCGGGGCTTTAATTCTTCAGTCCTGCAGGTAAACCTGCAGAGAGAACCAATTACTCAGCAACGATGCTGACGTATTTACGGTTTTCTGGACCTTTAACTTCGAATTTGATTTGACCTGTTGCAGTAGCGAACAGAGTGTGGTCACGACCACAACCCACGTTGTTGCCAGCGTGGAATTTAGTTCCGCGTTGACGAACAATGATGCTACCTGCTAGTACAGTTTCTCCGCCAAAGCGTTTTACGCCAAGGCGTTTAGCATTTGAGTCACGACCGTTACGAGTCGAACCACCAGCTTTCTTGTGTGCCATTTGTTAAATCTCCTCTTAAGCGCTGATGCCAGTAATTTTCACATCAGTAAACCACTGACGGTGGCCTTGCTGCTTACGATGGTGTTTACGACGACGAAACTTAACAATTTTAATTTTCTCGCCACGACCATGAGCTACGACTTCAGCTTTGATAACACCACCAGAAACTAACGGTGCACCAATAGTCACTTCTTCGCCATTAGCAATCATCAGAACCTGGTCAAACTGAACAGTTTCACCGGTTGCAATGTCTAATTTTTCCAAGCGAACGGTCTGACCTTCGCTTACTCGGTGTTGTTTACCACCACTTTGGAAAACCGCGTACATATAAACTCCGCTTCTGCGCTAGCCTTTTAGGTTAAATAGGCGGCGCGATAAAATATTCACATAGGGCGCGAATTCTACGCAACTATCCTCCAGAAAACAAGTGAACTTTTCAGGTATTGCAGAAAAAAAAGCCAAGTCACGCTCTGAGGTTTCGCAATACGAAATTTCTAGTACAATAAGTTTATTCTTAGTGATCGTTATTGATAAATTAACGCTCGATGAGAGTGTTACACTAACTCTTTGGCGTGGTTCTGGACACCAGCAGAATTTCCGCGACTTTTACCCGAAATGCCGTTGAAGATGGCTCACAGAGATAAACTGACTAATTGTATGAATTTAGAGCAGATAACAGAACTTACCGCCCCGGATATGGCCGCGGTAAATAAAAATATTCTCAAGCAGCTTGATTCAGATGTCGTACTCATCAGCCAACTAGGCCATTACATCGTTAGCGGTGGCGGTAAACGAATTCGACCCATGATTGCGGTACTTGCTGCACGCGCACTCGATTACAAGGGTGAAAAACATATTCTCAATGCCGCCCTGATCGAATTTATTCATACAGCAACCCTACTTCACGATGATGTTGTCGATGAGTCTGATATGCGTCGGGGCAAGGCCACCGCTAACGCAGCCTTTGGCAACGCGGCAAGCGTCTTGGTTGGCGATTTTATTTACACCCGTGCTTTTCAAATGATGACTCAGCTGGGATCCTTGAAGATCCTCGAACTTATGTCGGAAGCGGTAAATGTCATCTCTGAAGGCGAGGTCTTACAGTTGATGAACTGTAACGATCCGGATATCACGGAAGAGAGCTATATGCGTGTTATTTATAGTAAGACGGCACGTTTATTTGAAGCCGCTGCACAAACTTCAGCAATCCTCGCCGATGCCACACCCGACCAAGAAAATGCACTGAAAGATTATGGTCGCTATATTGGCACGGCTTTCCAGTTGATTGACGATCTTCTTGACTACAGCGCCGATAACGAAGCCTTAGGTAAAAACGTTGGCGACGATCTGAGCGAAGGCAAACCTACCCTTCCCCTATTACATGCGATGCGTAACGGTACCCCAGAACAAGCCGCAATGATCCGTCGTGCGATCGAGGAAGGGAGTGGTCGTCATCTGCTCGATCAAGTACTCGAAACAATGCAGCAGTGTGGATCCTTAGCTTGGACGCAGCAGAGAGCAGAGGAAGAAGCCAATAAGGCCATTCAAGCTTTAGCGATACTACCAGCCACTCCTTGGCGTGAAGCGCTCGAAGCCCTTGCCAAAATGTCGGTACAACGGGACCGCTAAGTAACGACGAGCTACAGTTTACTCCACTTGTAGCTCGGCTAACTTTTTACCTTCCAGCGTTAATCTAAGCTTATCTCCGCTTTCCAGCTTTCCTACACCCTTAGGCGTGCCTGTAAAAATAATATCGCCTGGTTGCAGGGCAATATAGCGGCTAATGAACGTAATAATGTGCTTAATACTGAATACCATTTCACTACTCACGCCTTGCTGAACGGTTTTATCGTTGATATCCAGTGCAAAATGGATCGGTTCGGGTAGGAGCTGTTTCGCAAAAAACTCACTGACATAGCAGGATCCTTTAAATCCTTTAGCCAGTAACCAGGGTAATTTTTTACTTTTCAGGTCGGCTTGTAAATCACGAGCAGTAAGATCTAATCCTAAGGCAATACTATCGTAGTACGCATCAGCCTGATCATACTCGATCTGGAAAGCGGGCGCGGAGATCTTAATAACAATCTCAGTTTCGTAATGAACATCTTGTGAGAACGTTGGCAACGTGATGGTATTACCCACCACCAATGAGCTATTCGGTTTACTAAATACCACAGGATCTTCTTCAACACGATTGCCTAGTTCTTGGGCGTGCTCGACATAGTTTCGGCCAATACAGTAAATGTTGTTAATCATTATTCACTCCAGCTGAGGTCTTCCGATAGGATACCGTTAATTGGGTCATCTCTCTCCGCTTGAACATAGCAGGACTCCATACTCTTCGCCTTATAAAACTTCATATTTTAATAATGTAATAGTCCATTTTTTAGAATTAATAGGAAATTTAACGCTTTACACTAATTACATAAATTTTGCGATATTCCTTGCATCCAAGAGTAAACTCACCATATTTATATGGAAACTTTGGGTAATTTTCTGCTATAAATTTCTATAGCATAAGAGTTAATTGGATAATTCAAATCGCACGGAGAACGACATGGAAAAGTTAAAGAACGATTGGCACAGCGCTGATATTATTGCAGCATTACGCAAAAAAGGGACGTCCTTAGCCGCGGTATCGCGAAACGCAGGCCTCAGCTCTTCGACCCTTGCTAATGCTCTTTCACGTCCTTGGCCAAAAGGTGAGCTACTTATTGCACAAGCCATTAATATTCACCCCTCAGAAATTTGGCCTAGTCGCTACTACGATCCGATTACGGAAGAGTTATTAGATAGATCCCAATTGATTCGAACAAAAAGGAAAAAAAAGCCTAGCGAACCGGAGATTGAACCTTAGTTCTAACAAAACCCAGATGTAAAAAAGCCCCGGATACGAAGTTGTATCCGGGGCTTATTATTTAAAATATACCGTTATTCGTTATCGCCAGGGACTCGTTCAATAGTTGCCCCTAATCCACGAAGTTTATCTTCAATATGCTCGTAACCACGATCGATATGATAGATACGTTCTACATAAGTCGTTCCTTCAGCAATACATCCTGCTAGGACTAGACTTGCTGAGGCACGTAAATCTGTCGCCATAACTTGGGCAGCAGATAATTTTTCCACACCGTAACAAATCGCAGTATTACTTTCGATTTCGGCATGTGCGCCCATACGAATTAATTCTGGGATATGCATAAAGCGGTTCTCGAAGATCGTTTCAGTGATGATCCCGGTGCCTTCTGCAACTAAGTTAAGTAGCGTGAATTGTGCTTGCATATCGGTAGGGAAGCCTGGATGTGGCGCCGTGCGTATATTCACGGCTTTTGGTCTGCGCCCATGCATATCCAATTTAATCCAATCTTCACCCGTCTCAACCGTAGCGCCCGCATCACGCAGTTTTGCCAGCACAGCATCCATGGTATCAGGGCGTGCTTTTTTACATAGGATATTACCACCAGAGATCGCCGCTGCGATTAAGAAAGTTCCCGCCTCAATACGGTCAGGGACTACGGTGTAGGTGCCTCCGCCCAGACGTTCAACCCCTTCGATGGTGATCTTATCCGTACCCGCTCCACTAATTTTTGCGCCAAGCTTTTTCAGAAATTCGGCTGTGTCGACAATCTCTGGCTCGCGCGCAGCATTTTCGATAATCGTTGTACCTTGCGCAACAGTAGCCGCGCTCATTATCGTTACGGTCGCCCCTACGCTGACTTTGTCCATGACGATGTGTGCACCCTTTAGGCGCCCATCCACCGTTGCTTTCACGTAGCCTTCTTCAAGCTTGATTTGTGCGCCCAGCTGTTCAAGACCAGTAATGTGAAGGTCAACGGGACGCGCACCGATCGCACAACCGCCAGGAAGTGAAACCTGCCCATGTCCGAAACGCGCGACCAGAGGACCAAGTGCCCAGATGGATGCACGCATCGTTTTTACTAATTCATAGGGAGCGCAAAAGATATTTACTTGGCTAGCATCAACCAGAACCTCACCATTTTTGCGCTCGACTTTCGCCCCCAATTGGGTCAGCAACTTCATCGTTGTATCGATATCACGCAGTTCAGGAACATTTTGGAGTGTTACAGGTTCCTCAGCGAGCAAAGCGGAAAAAAGAATGGGTAGCGCCGCATTTTTTGCGCCAGAAATGGTAACTTCACCGCTTAAGCGTGAAGGACCCTGTACTCGAAATTTATCCATTGATACGGTTCTCAATTAACACTCAACATGCAGGATAGTGACCGCGGGCAGTCCGCCATCACTCTAGTTTAGAAGCCATTTAATCTACGATCACGCGCCCATTCAGCAGGGGTATAGGCCTTAATCGACACAGCGTGGATGCGGTTATCCGCAATATATTGCATTAGGGGCGCGTAAACAGCTTGCTGCTTCTTAACTCGGCTAAGTTCAGCAAACATTTCACCGACCGCTATCACTTGGAAGTGACTGCCATCGCCAGTAACGTGGACTTCATCAAGCGCTAGTGCCTGCTCTAGTACCGCTTGTATTTCATTGGTTTCCATTGCGCTCTCCTGCTCCTCAATTTAGGGCCGTTATCTTAGTCCAATTTGCCCTCATCATAAACAAGGAAAGCTCCTGAATCTATCAGCCAAATTTATTTGTTTACGCGCTGATCTCATAAGGCAGAATGCTTTCTAGATTATAAAGAACAATTAATGAGCGCAGCGCAGGTTGTGCACCCCGCAAGATGAGGGGGGCTTTCTGTTTGGAGGACGAGGTGAAGTGCACTAACAAGGCGAGTCCGGCAGAATCGACACGTGAAAGCTGTGACAGATCGATAGCACTTATCCCTGATAATGCCTCATGTCGTTGCTGCCATAGGTCTGCTAACGAATTGTGCACTAATTCGCCCTGTAAGGAGAGCGTGCTCTCCTCACATTGCCAATGGAGCGTCTGGCTCATTTAGCGCCCTGACCTAGAGTAATAGGTTGGTTCGCATAAACTTTTAATTGTGCAGTCAGACCATCAATGCCTTTAGTACGTAGTAGATCCGCCCACTCATTTTGCTTGGTTGTGATCATACTAATTCCTTCTGCGACCATATCGTAAGCTTGCCATTTACCGCTTTGTGTATTTTTACGCCATTGGAAGTCTAAACGAACGGGTGGACGTCCATCGGGGTCGATAATGGAGACGCGGATCGCCAACATTTTCGCATCACCTACCGGTTGAGCCGGAGCAATTTGGTATGTTTGGCCATGATATAGGGCTAATGCTTGGCCGTATGCCTGTGCGAGGTAATCGCCGAAAGCACTAAAGTAAGCTTCCTTTTGTGCTGGTGTCGCTTGATTATAATAGCGACCAAGCACCAATGCGCCAGCATATTTTATCTGCACGTAAGGGAGTAACTCTTGGCGCACGATATCTCGCAGATAGCTTGGATTTTGCTTAATCTTAGGCTGTTCACTCTTTAGACGATTGAACGTTTTCTCTGCAGCCTGATTCATTAACGTATAAGGGTTAGTTTGATCCACTTGCCCTTCGGTAGGCGCCGCCGCATACACAGTGCCTATGGTCATTGGCATTACAGCCAGTACGCCTGCTAGAAGTAGTGATTTAGACATCTTGTTTCCTCTTAGTGAGCGACAGGAGTCGGTTGGGAAGCTGCGTTATCTGACGCATTATCGCCAGAAGACTTACTATCGTTACTCTTATACAGAAATTGACCAATCAGGTCTTCCAGCACCATCGCCGATTTCGTATCGGTAATCTTTCCGCCATTCTGTAACATGCTGGTTCCTAATTCGGGGTCGCTAAAACCTAAGTTTAGCGCGAGATATTGCTCCCCCAATAAACCTTGGGTGCGAATAGCCAAACTACTGCTATCTGGAATTTTATTCAGGTATTGATTGTTAATAGCTAGGGACACGGTAGGGGTTAAGGTAGTGTCGTCAAGAGAGATATGGGTGACGCGACCAATCACTACACCGCCAATTTTAACGGGTGAACCTGCCTTTAACCCACCGATATTGTCAAATTCGGCGCTCAATGACCAGGTGGGCGCGCTACGCCAAGCGCTGATATTCGCGACGCGTAGGCAGAGAAACAATCCGGCAATAATCGCCAATAATAGAAATATCCCTACCCAGATTTCACTTTTTTTATTTTGCATAACCTTAATTCCCAAACATCAGTGCAGTGAGCACAAAATCTAATCCCAGGATCGCTAACGAAGCATGGACGACCGTTCGTGTCGTGGCACGGCTGATCCCTTCAGAAGTTGGTGTCGCATCGTAGCCATTGAACAGGGCTATCCATGTCACCGTAATCGCGAAAACAATACTTTTAATAACACAGTTAACGAGGTCAGTCTGAAAATCGACACTACTCTGCATGGCCCCCCAAAAGAAACCTGCGTCAATGCCTTTCCAGAGAACGCCCACCAGTGCACCGCCCAGTACGCCGACGGCAGTAAACATAATCGAGAGAAGCGGCATACTAATGACACCCGCCCAAAATCGGGGGGCTACGACTCTACGCAGCGGATCAACCGCCATCATCTCCATACTGGAGAGCTGCTCAGTAGCCTTCATTAAGCCGACTTCAGCGGTTAACGCTGATCCCGCACGGCCGGCAAAGAGTAGCCCAGTGACTACCGGCCCCAATTCTCGCAGTAATGAGAGCGCTACTACCATGCCTAGACTGGTTTCAGCGCCATAGGTTTTCAAAACCATATAACCTTGAAGACCGAGCACCATACCAATAAAAACACCGGAAACTAAAATGATTAGTAACGATAAAACCCCTAGGCTGTAAAGCTGCCGTAGAAGCAAACGCCCTTGTTGTAACGGTTCGGGTTTCCCTACTATGGCGTGAAACAACATCATTCCAGCGCGTCCCAGCGCTTGGCAGCGGGCGATTCCCCAGCGGCCAAGCTTCGCAAATACAGTTACTACCATGACTTAGACACTCCTCGTCCCAACTAAATCTGTCAGATAATCTCCGGCAGGATAGCGGAAAGGTACCGGCCCATCAGCTTCTCCATTGATAAACTGCCGTACTTGCGGATTATCGTTCGCGCGTAAATCTGTTGGCTCTCCTTGGGCAACTATTCTTTCCCCTGCCACAATATAAGCATAGTCGGCAATACTTAGCACTTCAGGCACATCGTGCGAAACCACGATACAGGTGACCCCTAACGCTTGATTAAGTTCGTCAATAAGCTTTACTAATACACTCATGGTAATAGGGTCCTGCCCAACGAATGGCTCATCGAACATGATTAGGTCAGGCTCTAACGCAATCGCCCGCGCGAGGGCTGCGCGACGAGCCATCCCACCCGATAATTCTGCAGGCATGAGTTTTTCTGCCCCACGTAAGCCGACTGCCTCTAGCTTCATCATAACTGTCGTATGCAGTAGAGCTGGAGGAAGTTGCATATGTTCCCGTAACGGCCAGGCCACGTTGTCGTAAACATTTAGATCAGTAAAGAGTGCCCCCGATTGGAAGAGCATGCTCATTTTTTTCCGAGCTTGATAAAGCTTGCTTCTCGAAAGCGTCGGGATGTTTTGGTTTTGAAACAGTATTTCTCCCGAGTCTGGGGTCAACTGTCCACCAATTAGGCGCAGTAAGGTAGTCTTACCAATGCCCGAAGGTCCCATAATCGCGGTGACTTTCCCTTTGGGAACCGTTAACGAGATATTGTCGAAAATAGTTCGGTTTCCGCGTCTAAACGTCATATTACGAATATCCACAATGGGAGTTTGCGACTGCACCATAACGACCTCATTTCATGGATAGTGGTGATTGAAACTAGCGTAAAGTTATCTAGCTAAACGAATTCTACCGAAAGGAAGAAGATTTTTTTAATTAATTACGGCTTAAAATTTACTTTTAGGCAAAGTCCCTTCAAAATTCTTACAATTAGAGGACTTATTGCCCGTACCCCTCGTTAGTTTGTGCTTATCAAGGAATATAGATGTTAATCTCAGCCATGCTATTTATTGTTGGCTTATTTTTGCTCGCCTATGGCAGTGATCGGCTCGTCTTTGGCGCAGCAGTATTAAGCCGTCTGCTGGGAATCTCTCCACTGATAATAGGCGGTGTTATCGTCGGGCTCGGAACCTCTCTTCCAGAAATCATTCTCTCTTTTTCAGCTTCCCAGCAAGGCCTGCGCGAGCTCGCGGTAGGGCTCGCGTTGGGCTCGAATATTACCAATGTATTGTTCACTCTGGGGATTGCGCTAGTATTGCGCCCCATTTCCTTACACTCGGCATTATTGCGCCACGAGATACCCTTAATGTTGCTGGTGACCCTGCTGGCAGGCCTGGTACTGGTAAACTTGCAGTTAACCCTTTGGGATGGTATTGCGCTGCTATTTGTCGCGCTAATATACCTGTACGGTATGTTACGCCTAATAAAACGTACCTCTAGCGTCACACCGGATCAGCTCACTCAAGAACAGTTATCGGTATTACCCGACCAGCAAATCTCTTTTACCGTGGCGCTGTTATGGTTAGGTGTGGCATTAATACTGTTACCTATTGCTACCCGTATGATCCTCGACAATGCTTCGGTCGTGGCCGATTTCTTTGGCTTAAGTCAACGTGTTACTGGCCTTCTTTTCTTATCCGTCGGCACTAGCCTGCCCGAATTAGCAACAGTCATTGCAGGCGTAACCCGTGGGCAACAACATTTAGCGATAGGTAATCTCGTTGGGGCGCATATTTATAATCTAGCTATTGCATTAGGCCTACCCGCCCTTATTGACCCTGGCAAAATTTCTGAAAAAACCGTTAATCACGATTTTTGGCTAGTATTTGGTGCCAGTTCACTATTAACTTTACTTTGTCTTAAACAAAATAAGGTTAATGGGCGTATTATAGGGGTACTTTTGCTAACTGCATTTTTAGTCTGGGCATTTTGGCTATGCTGTCCATTCAGGCCAACGATGACATCTTAAGGATAATACTATGGGTTTTCAGCCTGAACCAAAAAACATCAATTTTATTGATGCGGGCAAGAAAGTGCTACGTATTGAACGAGAGTGCTTAGAGCAACTAGAAGAATTTATTAACCAAGAGTTCGCCATTGCCTGCGACATGATGTTCCACTGTTCTGGAAAAGTTGTCGTGATGGGAATGGGTAAATCGGGCCACATTGGCCGTAAAATTGCTGCGACGCTCGCCAGTACTGGTACCCCGGCTTTTTTCGTTCATCCTGGAGAAGCTAGTCATGGCGATCTAGGGATGATCAGCCGGAACGATATCGTTTTAGCGATCTCAAACAGTGGAGAGTCCCAAGAAATCCTCTCTCTAATCCCTGTCATTAAGCGCTTAGCGATCCCTTTACTCTGCATGACAGGCAGACCTGAAAGCACTATGGCACGAGCAGCACAAGTCCATCTTTGTATTAAGGTTCCTTTCGAGGCTTGCCCACTTGGTTTAGCGCCAACGAGCAGTACGACAGCGACATTAGTGATGGGGGACGCGCTTGCAGTCGCCCTATTAGAAGCGAGAGGGTTCACACAAGAAGATTTTGCATTATCGCATCCAGGCGGAGCCTTAGGTCGAAAACTACTCCTCCATGTTAGTGATATAATGCATTCTGGCGATGAAGTGCCTACCGTTACCGAGCACGCTTCCCTACGCGACGCCCTTCTTGAGATCACGCGGAAAAAAATGGGGATGACAGTAATTACCCAAGATGAAGGCCAAATTGCGGGAATTTTTACGGATGGCGATTTACGTCGTGTGATCGATATGAATATCGACCTACAATCCACCCCTATTGCTCAAGTTATGACCCATGGCGGTATTCGCGTCCCACCACAAATCTTGGCAGTGGATGCGCTGAATATTATGCAACAAAAAAATATTACCTCTCTGCTCGTTGAAGAACAGGGAAAACTGATGGGTGTTGTACACTTGCACGATATGTTACGTGCAGGCGTCGTGTAAACAGGACAGATTATTTAATGAATGCAGAAAGCCACGTTGACTCATGCTACGGCCCTATTCCACGTGAGATTATGGAACGCGCAGCGCAAATAACGCTCCTTATTTGTGATGTAGACGGCGTAATGTCTGATGGTAACGTCTATCAAGGGAATTCTGGTGAAGAACTCAAAGCCTTTAATGTTAGAGACGGTTATGGGATCCGCTGTCTATTGACCAGCAATATCGACGTGGCAATCATCACTGGCCGAAAAGCAAAACTGCTGGAAGATCGTTGTGCAACGCTGGGTATTCAATATTTGTATCAAGGCCAGTCCAATAAAGTGGTCGCCTATCAGCAACTCCTTGAAACGTTACAATGTGAGTCTCACCAAGTCGCCTATATTGGCGATGACCTAATCGACTGGCCAGTAATGAAGCAAGTAGGACTGAGTGTTGCGGTCGCAGATGCTCACCCATTGATTCAGCAAAGAGCACATTACACAACAGGTATTGCTGGCGGACGGGGCGCAGTCCGGGAACTTTGTGATATTATCCTTATGGCACAAGGTAAATTTGAACAGGCCGAAGGGTTATCAATATGAGTAACGCGCGTAAATGGATGATAGGGCTTCTCGCGGTAATCGCGTTAGTGCTCATTGGCTGGAATATAACATCATCGGAAGATAAAAGCGCTTCTTCGGCTGTTAACGATCAAGCTCCTACTTATACCAGTGAAACGTCTAAAACCGCTGTTTATAACCCGCAGGGGTCATTGGCATACCGACTCACGTCTCAACAAGTCGAATATTACGACGCACAGCAACTCACTTGGTTTACCCAGCCAGTATTAACGACATACGATGATACAAAACGTGCGACGTGGGTATTAACGGCTGATAAGGCAAAACTTACTCAGGACAGAATGCTCTACCTCTATGGGCATGTTGTCGTACAATCTCAACTTTCAGACTCGCGCTTACAGCGGCTCACGACCGATTCCGCGCAGGTTAATTTAGTGACCCAAGATGTCACCTCTAGTGATAAAGTGAATCTTCAAGGCATTGGATTTGAGTCTGACGGAATGAAATTACGCGGTAATTTACGCGCGAAAACAGCCGAGCTGCTTGAAAAGGTAAATACTTCTTATGAAATTCAAAAATAAATCTCCATTAACCCTGCTACTAGCAAGCGGATTGCTCGCGCTGAGTCTTCCTGCATTGGCCGTCACTGGCGACTCAGATCAGCCTGTTCACATCAACTCCATTAATCAGTCTTTGGATATGGACGGCAACGTTGCGACATTTACTGGTAATGTCGTGATCACGCAAGGGACGATCAAAATTCAAGCGGATAAAGTCGTTGTTACCCGCCCGGGTGGCGATAGCAAGAAAACCCTAGTCGATGCTTACGGTAATCCCGCTACCTTTTACCAAATGCAAGACAACGGTAAACCGGTCAAGGGCAGCGCCAGCAAACTTCACTATAACTTAGCCGCAGACTCCGTTGAACTGACCGGTAAAGCCCACGTCCAACAATTGGATAGCAACATTAACGGGGACCGCATTACCTACTTGGTTAAAGCACAGAAAATGCAAGCCTATAGCCAAGGCCAATCAAAGCGTGTAACAACAGTACTGATTCCGTCTCAGCTACAAGATGACAAGAAATCCTCCACCCCCAAAACCAGAGGTCAATAAGCCCTATGGCAACGTTAACGGCAAAAAACTTGGCAAAGTCTTATAAAGGCAGACAAGTAGTAGGCGATGTTAGCCTAGACGTAAAATCGGGTGAAATCGTCGGCTTACTAGGGCCAAACGGTGCAGGAAAAACGACGACTTTCTACATGGTCGTCGGTATTGTTCAGCGTGACGCCGGGCGAATTATTATTGATGATGAAGATATCAGCTTGCTCCCCTTACATGCTCGTGCACGTCGCGGCATAGGTTATCTTCCACAAGAAGCCTCTATCTTTAGACGGTTAAGCGTCTACGATAACTTAATGGCCGTGTTACAGATCCGCGACGATCTTAACAATGAGCAGCGTAAAGCCCGAGCCGATGAGCTCCTTAAAGAGTTCCATATTGAACACCTAAGAAAAAGTTTAGGTCAGTCATTATCCGGTGGAGAGCGCCGTCGTGTAGAAATTGCACGCGCTTTAGCGGCTAATCCTAAATTTATTTTATTGGATGAACCCTTTGCAGGTGTTGACCCGATCTCGGTGATTGATATAAAAAAGATTATCGAACATTTACGTGATAGTGGCCTAGGTGTGTTGATTACAGACCATAACGTGCGAGAAACCCTCGCGGTGTGTGAACGTGCCTATATAGTAAGCCAAGGACAATTGATTGCTCACGGGACTCCAGAAGAGATCCTCGACGATGAGCAAGTGAAGCGGGTGTATTTAGGAGAGGAATTCCGACTGTAGTCTCAGGCTGTTTTTTTTTACTTTCTGGCAATTGGGTCTATGATGATGAAACAAAGTCTGCAATTCAGACTCAGCCAGCAGCTGGCAATGACTCCACAATTGCAGCAGGCAATTCGCTTGCTGCAACTTTCTACTCTTGAACTACAGCAGGAATTGCAGCTGGCCTTGGAGAGTAATCCGTTATTAGAACAAACTGATTCTCTCTCCGAGATTGATGCGGTGGAAGACGCAGAGAGCGCCTCGCTCGACACGCGTGAAGCGTTAGAACAGCACGATATGCCGTCTGAGCTTCCCCTCGATACCGAATGGGATTCCATCTATACTGCAGGGACGCCATCCGGTACAGGTAGCGACTACCATCAAGATGAGTTGCCGGTTTATCAAGGCGAAACGACTCAATCTCTGCAAGATTACCTAACATGGCAAGCCGACCTAACCCCCTTTTCTGAAACAGACCGGGCGATTGCTACCTCTATTATTGATGCCATCGATCCCACTGGATATCTTACTGTCCCGCTCGACGATATCTTAGAAAGCGTGGGGATTGACGACTGCGATATCGAAGAAGTCGAAGCGGTCTTAAAACGTATCCAGCACTTTGATCCTATTGGCGTTGCGGCGCGGGATTTACAAGAGACTCTGCTAATACAGCTATCGCAATTTGCAGCAGATACTCCGCACCTATCTGAGGCACGGAGTATTATTCAACAGCATCTCGACCTGCTTGCTAATCACGACTTTAGAGGGCTGATACGGACCACGCGGCTAAAAGAAGATGTGTTGAAAGACGCTATACAGCTGATCCAAACCCTAGACCCTCGGCCAGGCCAGTCAGTTAATACGGGCGAGTCAGACTATGTTATCCCTGATGTATTGGTTAAAAAAATTGGTAAAAAATGGGAAGTTGAACTCAACTCAGATAGCCTACCGCGCTTAGGCATCAATCAGCATTATGCCGCAATGAGTGGCGGTTCAACCAATGAAAGTGATAATCAGTTTATCCGCAGTCACTTGCAAGAAGCGCGTTGGTTAATCAAAAGCGTAGAGAGCCGTAACGAAACGCTACTTAAGGTTTCTCGGTGCATTGTCGAACAACAGCAAGCCTTCTTTGAACTAGGCGAAGAGCATATGCGCCCGATGGTCTTGGCGGATATTGCCGACGTGATTGAGATGCATGAATCGACAATATCACGCGTCACTACACAGAAGTTTTTACACAGCCCGCGAGGTATCTTCGAGCTTAAATATTTCTTCTCAAGTCACGTCAATACGGATAATGGGGGAGAAGCCTCATCAACCGCTATTCGGGCGCTCGTTAAACGTTTTATTGCCGCTGAAAACCCAGCCAAGCCACTGAGCGATAGTCGATTGACGACTTTGTTGTCTGAACAAGGCATTATCGTTGCCCGAAGGACTGTTGCTAAGTACCGTGAGTCCTTGGCTATCCCCCCTTCTAATCAGCGAAAGAGGCTTGTTTAACCATATTGCGCAACGGTGATAAATAGCGCATAGTGATTTCAGCTATGTAAATTATTTGCCTGCATAAAGTGTTCTGTTACCATGCAGGCCAACTAATGATCGTCATCAACCACGGTGTATGTGTCTGACTCATCGTCAAGCCGTCAGCAAGTGAATACTATGAATAGCGACCTCCCTTTAGAATTAGGTAATGTGCTAACGCTCGATTGCACACGCAATAATGTTAACTGCCAAAGTAAAAAACGAGCGTTGGAGATAATTAGCGAAATTGCGGCGGGCCAGCTTAATCTGCCTCATCAACTCATATTTGAAACGATTTTAAATCGTGAAAAAATGGGCAGTACTGGTATTGGCGGGGGTATAGCCATTCCTCACGGTAAGCTCGAACAGGATACGTTACGTTCAGTCGGCGTTTTTATTAAGCTCGAACATCCTATTGCTTTCGATGCAGTAGATAATCAACCCGTCGATCTACTATTTGCGCTATTGGTCCCCGCTGGGCAATGTAAAATACATCGCCATACACTATCGTTAATCGCTAAGCGCTTGGCGAATAAAGCTGTTTGTCGGCAACTTCGTCAAGCTGAAAATGATGAAATGCTCTACCAAACTTTGATGGGCGAAGAAGACGATCAAGAGTGATAACCCTTAACCCAGAGTGACTCGTAAGGTTCGCAGGAGAAAATAAAGTCATGGCACTGATGATCGTCAGCGGTCGTTCCGGCTCCGGTAAATCGGTCGCGCTGCGCGCGCTAGAGGATATGGGGTTTTATTGTGTCGATAACCTTCCCGTTGAGCTCTTACCCGAACTTGCGGCAACTTTAGCCAAGAGAGAGATATCAGCGGCGGTTAGTATCGATATCAGGAATATGCCGGAGTCTCCGCAGCTTTTTGAAGCGGTATTGGATAGGCTTGATATCGAATTCTCCCCGCAATTTCTGTTCTTTGATGCCAACACCAATACTCTCATTCGTCGCTATAGTGATACCCGCCGACTCCATCCACTTACTGTAAGAAATCTTTCGTTGGAAGATGCTATCCAACACGAATCTGAGCTCCTGGAGCCCTTGCGCTCCCGCGCCGATCTGGTGGTTGACACATCCGAAATGTCTGTACACGAGCTCGCAGAAATGCTGCGCACTCGGCTCTCAGGTAAGCCGGAGCGAGAGCTCACGATTGTCTTCGAATCTTTTGGATTTAAGTATGGTTTACCGGTCGATGCGGACTACGTATTCGACGTAAGATTCCTCCCTAACCCACACTGGGATGCAAAGCTCCGTCCGATGACCGGCTTGGATCGTCCAGTCTGCCAGTTTTTAGAACGCCATACCGATGTTCACCAATTTATCTATCAAACACGTAGCTATCTTGAGCTATGGTTACCCATGTTGGAACGTAACAATCGCAGCTACCTCACCGTTGCCATCGGCTGTACTGGGGGAAAACATCGTTCCGTCTATATTGCTGAGCAACTAGCGGATTATTTCGCCTCTCGTGGTAAAAATGTTCAACGTCGACATCGCACCTTGGAGAAGAAGAATCATGACCGTTAAGCAAACTGTTTCTATCCAAAATAAGCTCGGTATGCATGCACGGCCTGCGATGAAGCTGTTTGAGTTAGTCCAGAGTTTCGATGCTGAAGTGCTGCTTCGAAATGAGGCGGGCACCGAGGCTGAAGCGAACAGCGTTATTGCCTTATTGATGTTAGATTCTGCTCAAGGCGGCAAGATCGAAGTGGAAGCAAGTGGCCTGCAAGAAGTTGAAGCTTTACAGGCCGTCGTTGAACTCTTCGCCTCAAGGTTCGACGAAGAGTAATAATTTAATAAAGATGGTGCTGGGTTAAGAAAGGCTGGCCGCCTAGTTGGTGCATTTGACGCATAATCCATTGCTGTCGGCTTCGCATATAGCGCGAAGGAGCCTGCACTTTGTAGCGCAGTGGTGAAGGTAATACCGCTGCAAGTAAAGCTGCCTGCTCTTCAGTCAGTTGCTTAGCTGGCTTGTGGAAATAGGCTTGTGAAGCAGCTTCAACGCCAAAAATCCCTGGCCCAAATTCCGCTACATTAAGGTAAATCGTAAGAATACGTTTTTTTCGCCAAACTGCCTCGATCCCAAGTGTCATCCCGGCTTCAATTGCCTTACGTACCCAACTACGTCCCTCCCACAGAAACATATTTTTAGCGGTTTGCTGTGATAATGTCGAAGCTCCTCGTAAATGCGTCTCACCTTGCTGCGTGAGTGCGGTATTTACTGCACCAACATCGATCCCCCAATGTTCAGGAAAACGCTGGTCTTCTGATGCAATCACAGCAAGAGGCATCCACGGGGAGATTTCATCCATAGCGACCCAATCGGAATGTGCATGGTATGAAAAGTTACCTGACGCCCAAGCACTGATTTGGCGTTCAACCATTACCGCAGAGAAAGGAACTGGTAGAAAAGTCCATAACAAGACAGCAAGAAGCCAGAGGCCACTACAGGCTAAAAAAACTTTTATAAGACCTTTTTTAATCGATCTTAACCTCGTTGTACGTTTAGATGTCATCGTCTACGTTCACTCTAACAGGAGACTTTCAGTTTCCAATATTCCATTATAAAGATTCGCGTCTTTAAGAGGTATCATTCTGAAAATCTTTCGTAGTAAAACCAAAGGGAACGGTTCCAAAGCCCTTTCCTCATCGACTAGCAGGAGGGTTTACATACGAATAACGGATGAAAGTTGACCACATTGAATTAAATGTCGCCAACAGAGCTCTCATTTGCTAAACTAATAATTAACAGTTTGTTAACCTTCAAATCTGGGAGCGGTTTAGCTGCTCTTCAACGTGTATTTAACAGCCGTTTAGACGAAGAAGTTTAAGCTATATTTGACTAGTTTACTCTTTTAACTCTCTGAATCATTAGTGAAATCTATCGATTTTTAATGATTGAAAGGGATAACCTTGAAACAATAAGTTATTACCGTGGGAAAATGGTTGCCTACCCTGTATATCCCTTGATAATATAAGGTTATTAGGCATTAGCAAGACTTGAGTGTGGCTTAATCGAGGTTAATGCCGATTTTTTAGCCACTCTGACGTTAAATGCATTACTTATGCTAATGTTTTCTAGAAATCGGTACCATTTATTTGTTACAGTAATGAAGGAATCCAATACCACTGAATAGCAACGCGATTACTCTCAAAAAAAGAATGATTTTTACGCTGTTCGGTTCAATTTCCCTGGTGTTGGCGCAATCTTCGCGCACCCCGGTTTATCCGGGGTAATTTTTCTCTAGATTTTCTTACTCACCCACTCTTTTAGTACAGCGATATCGCTCTGCCAAGTGCTATGTAGCTCATAAACCCAATCTTGAACATTATCCCACCATGCCGGTAATTCTGGTGACTGTATCTGTTGAGCTACCTTCTGCAGATGCTTAAGACCTATAGCCCCTACTGCGCCCTTAATCTTATGTCCTTGCTCGGCAATCTCAGTTTGATCCCTAGCCAACATATTTGAATCTAACGCCTCAAGATAGTCCGGCATCATTTTCTCGAACATATTGATCCCATCATGAATAAGCGAGGGCCCGACTAAACTTAAGTACTGATCTAACATGTCGGTATCCAACCTGTCCGAATGCTCGGACATCAGTGGCTCGTTGAGATCAACAACCTCAGTCGCATGAGGGTCCCAAAACTGTTTGATTGTTGCCGTCAAAGCAGGAACTGACAGCGGCTTACTTAAGACCCCATCGAGTCCAGCGTTGAGATACTCGCTTTTATTTTTTAAAACATTGGCGGTCAAGGCGACCAAAGGAGGAAGCTGTTGTGCGGTAAAGCGCTCCTTTAATACTCTTGCGACATCTAACCCCGTCATATCCGGTAATTGGATATCAAGCAGCACCATATCAAACTCATCAGGCTCAAAGAGATCTAATGCCTCTTGTCCCGTCATCGCGACGTCGATGGTACAGCCGAGGTTTTCAAGTACTGAGCGGGCGACCACAACATTTAATTCAATATCTTCGACCAACAATATATGTAGAGCCGGTAGGAGCCATTCTTCTTCTTCCTGCGCCTGCGAAGCTTCGTTAATCACCTCTGGGGCGCTCACATTAAGAGTAAAGCATGCTCCATGGTGTGGCTCACTCTCCACGCTAAGGCTTCCCCCCATGGCTTCAGCGATACGGGCTGACACCGCTAAGCCTATTCCTGTCCCCGTTGCAGGTTTACCGCCGTGCTCATCTTCAACTTGATAATACATAGCAAAGATCTTGTCCTGTTCGGACTGAGGAATACCGATACCCGAGTCTTGAACGGCAAACGTCAGATGTTGTGACTGATAACTGACATGAATAGAGATTTCTCCCTCTTTGGTGAATTTGACGGCATTACTAATTAAATTCCAAAGGATCTGACGTAAGCGTGTGCCATCAGTTAGGACGGTCTGCGGCAACGGAGCTTCAGCCTGCATCGAAAAGGTGAGTCCTTTGGGTTGTACCAATAGCCCAGCGAGGTTCTCCAGATCAGCGATAAAATCAGTAAAGTTAGTCGGCTGACGGTCCAGTTTAATATTCTGACGTTCGATTTTATCCATCTCGATAACGTCGTTAAAAATATTCCCTAACGTAATGGCGGAAACATGGATAGTCTTTAAGTAATTTAACTGTTCATGGTCCAATTGAGTATCCAATAGAATTCGACTCAATCCTACAATGCCATTTAAGGGAGTGCGCAGCTCGTGACTGATCGTCGAGATGAAGGTCGTTTTATCACGGCTGGCATTTTCTAACGCTTCTTGGTAGCGCTTACGCTCTGTAATATCGCGACCGAAGCCCATCAAGCCATTACGCTTACCTATACGGTCGTAATAAGGCACTTTACGTACCTCAAAGCAGGCTTTTTTCCCATCAGGGTAATGTAACCATTGTTCATAGGTCAGTGCGATATTATGACGAAAGACCTTTTCATCGGTGGCTAGAATTTTCTCCGCTGCTTCGGGTTCATAGACATCTTGTGGGGTGAGGCCAATAAGCTGCTGTTCACTTTTCCCGGTTAGCAGTTCTAATGCACGATTACATCCTGAAAATTGCCGATCGATATTGCGGTAGAAGACCAAGTCTGGCGAAGCATCTAAAAAAGAACGTAGAAATGAAGACTGCTGCTCTAATTCCGTTTGAGCCTTAATACGGCCTTCCATTTCTTCTTCTAGTTTGAGGATCGCGCGTTCACGCGCTTGCTCAGCATTGCGACGCTCGGCAATTTCCTGATTAAGCTGCGTGATGGTCTGTTGCATCTGCTGATTAAGCTGTAAATCGCGGTCACGCATCTCTTCGAGTTTATCGACCAACCTCGCTAACCGCTGACGAGACTCCTCAAGCTGATCGACCACCACAGAGAGGAAATAAACTGCCCATGGAGTGATTAATAATCCAAAGAATATGGAGCGTACGACATCGATCGATTCGACATGCCCATGCAGCAGAAGCGTTACCGCCATTTGCACGATCATTGCTAAAACCACTAACGCAGAAGCGAGAAGAAGAGAAAAGCGAACAAGGCCGAGTTTGACCATTAAATCTACGTAATACTGCGCTAATAAGCGGATATGTTTCATAATCACTCCATCGTCGAGAAGTGAACATGATAGCGTAAAAATAAAGCAGTAAGCAGAAGATTCACACTTGAATTTAAATGCTAATGATTTGCATTTAAATTCATATTTTTCTTATTACCGCACAATTTGTACAGGGATATAAATAAAAAAAGCGCAACGGTTAAAATAGTTTAAAAACACTCTTAATGGGAATTTCTCGATATATATCACTGACAATAACCATTCTAACAGAATGCAGTAGTCGAATTTTAGGTGCACCATAGTGATACAGTTCACACAAAACCCCTGCACCATAACAATGCAAACGGCTAAAAATAAGCTTAAAGACTAGTATAATCATAGTGATACAACAAAATCACCAATGAAACATTTGTTACCTTGTTAATTTGACCTCGTTCAGAATTCCCGATAAGTTGGAATTCAACTGGTAGCTATCTGTGCGGAAAGCAGTATTCCCGCCTAATTTTCAGTAATTACACGTTCCCTGCGGCATCAGCATTTAGGTCCATCGAGGCCACAGGCGCTAACGCGATTTACTCTCCTAACCATTACCCTAGCCATGCAGCGTTATCTGTAGCAAAGTGCTGGAAGAAAAGGGCCGCAGAGCCCGTGGAGGTTGACTCAATGTTGTATGATAAATCCTTTGAAAAGGATAACTGTGGCTTTGGGCTTATTGCCCATATAGAGGGTGAACCCAGCCACAAAGTTGTCAGAACGGCAATCCATGGTCTCGCACGTATGCAACACCGCGGTGCAATCCTTGCGGATGGCAAAACAGGTGATGGTTGCGGACTATTATTACAAAAACCAGACCGCTTCTTTAGATATATTGCGGAAACACAAGGGTGGAGACTCGCGCGTAATTATAGCGTTGGAATGATCTTCCTTAATAACGACCCAGAAAAAGCAGCTATTTCACGTAAAATTATCGAAGAAGAAGTGCTACGTGAAACCCTTTCCGTTGTCGGTTGGCGTGAAGTGCCGATTAATCGCGATGTGCTCGGCGAAGTTGCCCTCTCTTCCCTCCCCGTCATTGAGCAGCTCTTCATTAATGCTCCTGCAGGCTGGCGCCCACGTGATATGGAACGTCGCCTGTATATGGCGCGTCGCCGTATCGAAAAGCGTGTTGAGGCGTTAGGAGATACCGAATTTTATATTTGTAGCTTCTCTAACCAGGTAAATATTTATAAAGGCCTATGCATGCCTGCCGATTTACCGAGATTTTATCTTGATTTGGCTGACTTGCGCTTGGAATCCTCCATCTGCCTATTCCACCAACGTTTCTCGACCAATACTGTTCCACGCTGGCCGCTGGCGCAGCCTTTCCGCTATATGGCGCATAACGGCGAGATCAATACCATTGCAGGTAACCGTCAGTGGGCAAAAGCTCGTGCTTACAAATTTAATACGCCATTAATCCCTGATTTGCAGACGATTGCCCCATTTGTGAATGAAACCGGCTCAGACTCAAGTTCAATGGATAACATGCTGGAGTTATTCTTAAATGGCGGGATGGACTTAGTTCGTGCTATGCGTTTACTGGTTCCACCCGCTTGGCAGAACAACCCAGATATGGATCCCGATTTACGTGCCTTCTTCGATTTCAACTCTATGCATATGGAACCTTGGGATGGCCCCGCGGGGATCGTTATGTCAGATGGCCGTTATGCCGCCTGTAACTTAGACCGAAATGGCTTACGTCCTGCACGCTACGTTATCACTAAAGATAAGTTAATCACCTGTGCCTCTGAAGTGGGTATTTGGGATTATCAGCCCGATGAAGTGGTTGAGAAAGGTCGTGTCGGTCCTGGCGAGTTAATGGTTATCGATACCCGTAATGGACGTATTCTCCATTCGGCAGAAACAGACAACGACCTAAAAAGTCGCCATCCTTACAAAACTTGGATGGAGAAAAACGTTAAACGTCTGGTTCCTTTCGAAGAGCTCCCTGAAGACCAAGTGGGTAAACGCCAGCTCGATGATACACAACTCGCCACTTGGCAAAAACAGTTCGGCTACAGCAGTGAAGAGTTAGATACCGTCATTCGAGTGCTGGGTGAAAATGGACAAGAAGCCGTTGGATCAATGGGTGACGATACGCCTTTTGCCGTCCTGAGTAGTCGTCCGCGTATCATTTATGATTACTTCCGTCAGCAATTCGCTCAGGTGACTAACCCACCTATCGACCCACTACGCGAAAGTCATGTGATGTCGTTAGCAACTTGTATTGGGCAAGAGATGAACGTCTTCTGCGAGGCAGAAGGTCAGGCACACCGGGTGAGTTTTAAATCGCCTATCCTGCTCTATTCAGATTTCTCACAGCTGACGCAGTTAGATACTCAATACTACCGTGCTGATACGATTGACTGTACCTTTAATCCGGCTGAAGAAACGTTAGAAGCGACTATCCATCGTCTAAATGATCAAGCAGAGGAAATGGTTCGTAGCGGTACCGTATTACTCGTCCTGTCAGATAGACACATTACGACAGAGAGAGTACCCGTCCCGGCGCCAATGATCGTCGGCGCGGTACAAGCGCGTTTAGTAGAGAAAAGTCTTCGCTGTGATGCCAATATTATTGTTGAAACGGCTTCGGCCCGCGATCCTCATCATTTTGCGGTCCTATTAGGTTTCGGCGCAACCGCGATATATCCTTGGTTAGCTTACGAATCCCTAGCGAAAATGGCAGACAGTGGCATTATCGACCATGACTACCGTAAAGCTATGTTGAACTACCGTAATGGTATCAACAAAGGCTTATACAAGATCATGTCGAAAATGGGCATCTCAACGGTTGCCTCCTATCGCTGCTCTAAACTCTTTGAAGCCGTGGGACTGCATACTGATATCACGAAACTCTGCTTCCAGAACGTGACCAGCCGTATCGGCGGTGCGAACTTTAGCGACTTCGAACAAGATCTGATCAATCTATCCAAGCGTGCTTGGTTAGCCCGTAAGCCTCTCGATCAAGGTGGACTGTTAAAATACGTCCACGGCGGCGAGTATCACGCTTACAACCCTGATATCGTTAACAGCTTGCAGCGTGCGGTAGAAAGTGGCGACTATGCGGATTACCTTAACTACGCCCAACATGTGAATAATCGCCCCGCCGCGACGCTACGCGATCTACTGGCGCTAAAGCCAAGCGAAAAGGTGATCAATGTTGATGAGGTTGAACCGGCCACTGAGCTTTTCAAACGCTTCGATACCGCTGCAATGTCGATTGGTGCACTTAGCCCAGAGGCTCACGAAGCGCTAGCTGAAGCGATGAACAGCATCGGTGGTTTCTCGAATTCCGGTGAAGGCGGAGAGGACCCCGCTCGCTACGGCACGAATAAAGTGTCGCGGATTAAACAAGTCGCTTCCGGACGTTTCGGTGTAACACCCGCTTACTTGGTTAACGCTGATGTGATCCAAATTAAGGTTGCACAAGGCGCGAAGCCAGGTGAAGGGGGGCAATTGCCGGGCGATAAAGTCACCCCCTATATTGCACGGTTACGCTATTCCGTTCCAGGTGTCACCTTGATCTCACCTCCGCCACACCACGATATCTATTCGATTGAGGATTTGGCGCAGCTGATTTTTGACCTTAAACAAGTTAATCCTAAGGCGATGATCTCCGTCAAGCTAGTATCAGAGCCAGGCGTAGGAACCATCGCGACCGGGGTTGCAAAAGCCTACGCTGATTTAATCACCGTTGCAGGGTACGATGGCGGCACGGGTGCCAGCCCGCTGACCTCTGTGAAGTATGCAGGGTGTCCTTGGGAACTAGGCTTAGTGGAAACACAGCAAGCGTTGGTTGCTAACGGGTTACGTCACAAAATCCGCTTACAGATTGACGGTGGATTAAAAACCGGCCTCGATATTATTAAGGCTGCCATTCTTGGTGCAGAGAGTTTCGGTTTCGGTACTGGCCCAATGGTAGCTTTAGGCTGTAAATACCTGCGTATTTGTCACCTCAATAACTGTGCGACAGGCGTTGCAACGCAAGACGAGAAATTACGTAAGAACCACTATCACGGTCTGCCTTTCAAAGTAACTAACTACTTTGAGTTTATTGCCCGTGAAACGCGTGAAATCATGGCTTCTTTAGGGGTAAGTCGTCTAACCGACTTAATAGGCCGAACAGATTTATTGACTGCATTGGAAGGCTTCACGGCGAAACAGCAAAAGCTAACGTTAGGTTCGTTACTCGAAACAGCAACGCCGGTTGCAGGTAAGGCATTGTATTGCACAGAATCGAACCCGCCTTTCGATAAAGGAACGCTGAACAAAGCTCTGTTGGAACAAGCACTGCCTTATATTGAGGCAAAACAGAGCAAACATTTCTACTTTGACGTCAAGAATACTGATCGCTCAGTTGGCGCAACTTTATCGGGCGCCATTGCTCAACGTTACGGTGATCAAGGACTTGCGGGCGATCCAGTTCAAGTGCATTTAAACGGTACAGCAGGACAGAGCTTCGGCGTTTGGAATGCCGGAGGACTTGAAATGATCCTGACAGGCGATGCAAATGACTATGTCGGAAAAGGGATGGCTGGCGGCCTCTTAGCGATTCGCCCACCTATTGGTTCAGCCTTCCGCAGCCACGAAGCAACCATCGCGGGGAACACCTGCTTATATGGTGCAACGGGTGGCAAACTCTTTGCAGCCGGCCGAGCAGGTGAACGTTTCGCGGTCCGTAACTCTGGCGCTATAACCGTTGTCGAGGGAATTGGTGACAATGGCTGTGAGTACATGACAGGAGGCGTTGTCTGTGTAATCGGTCGGACTGGCGTCAATTTCGGTGCGGGCATGACCGGTGGTTTCGCCTATGTCTTGGATGAAGATGGTGAGTTCCGTAAACGTGTGAATAGTGAGTTGGTTGAGGTCCTGGACGTCGCCACCCTGCCTATTCATGAAGAACATCTACGAGGCTTAATCACCGAGCACGTACAATATACCCAGTCTAGCCGTGGTGAAGAGATCCTTGCACAATGGTCGAACTGGTCTGAAAAATTTATGCTGATCAAACCTAAGTCAAGCGATGTGAAAGCATTATTAGGGCACCGTAGCCGGTCAGCGGCAGAATTACGAGTACAGGCGCAGTAAGGAGCGACAATGAGCCAAAATGTGTATCAATTTATTGACTTACAGCGCGTTGATCCTCCAAAGAAACCGCTGCAACTCCGTAAGATAGAGTTTGTTGAAATCTATGAGCCCTTCTCCGAAGGGCAAGTTAAGGCGCAAGCTGACCGCTGTTTAGATTGCGGTAACCCTTATTGTGAATGGAAATGTCCCGTACATAACTACATTCCAAACTGGTTAAAATTAGCGAATGAAGGGCGGATCATTGAGGCAGCAGAACTGTCGCACCAGACCAACAGCCTGCCAGAAGTCTGTGGTCGTGTCTGCCCACAAGATCGTCTCTGTGAAGGATCCTGTACGCTCAACAATGATTTTGGTGCCGTCACGATTGGTAATATCGAACGCTATATTAATGATAAAGCGATGGAGATGGGATGGCGCCCAGACATGTCGCATGTAAAGTCAGTGAATAAGCGTGTTGCCGTTATCGGTGCAGGTCCTGCTGGACTTGCCTGTGCCGACGTACTGACACGAAATGGTGTCAGCGTAACCGTTTTTGATCGCCACCCCGAGATTGGTGGGCTTCTCACCTTTGGTATTCCTTCTTTCAAACTAGAAAAGGACGTAATGATCAAGCGTCGGGAGCTTTTCGAAGGGATGGGAATTGAGTTCCGGTTAAACGTCGAAGTCGGTCAAGATATCACGATGCAAAGCCTAATTGACGAATATGACTCTGTATTCTTAGGGGTTGGAACCTATCAGTCGATGCGTGGTGGACTGAGTAATGAAGATGCTGAAGGTGTCTACGACGCCCTACCTTTCCTTATCGCAAACACCCGTAAAACAATGGGCTTTGAAGCGCTTGCTGAACAACCCTACTTAGATATGAACGGAAAACGCGTTGTGGTACTCGGCGGCGGCGATACCGCGATGGACTGTGTCAGGACCTCAATTCGCCAAGGCGCGACCAATGTCATTTGCGCCTACCGTCGTGATGAAGCCAATATGCCGGGTTCACGCCGCGAAGTGAAAAACGCTCGTGAAGAAGGTGTTGATTTCCAGTTCAACTTGCAGCCGTTAGGCGTCGAGATCGATGGTAGCGGCAAAGTCGTTGGGGTTAAGATGGTTCGGACTGAGATGGGGCCCGCCGATGCTGCTGGCCGACAACAGGCTCAACCTGTGGCTGGATCGGAGCATGTTATTGCAGCTGATGCAGTGATTCTTGCTTTTGGATTCCGCCCACACACAATGCCTTGGCTCGATGGGTTTAATGTTGAATTTGACGCAACCGGACGAATAGTCGCATCAGAAGCGGCTGAAATTGCGTTCCAAACCAGCCATCCTAAAATTTTTGCGGGCGGTGATGCGGTAAGGGGATCTGATTTGGTCGTGACCGCGATAGCCGAAGGTAGAAAAGCGGCAGAAGGTATTCTTGATTACCTTGAAGTGTAGAGAAAGAAAAAGAGCGCGAGAAGCGCTCTTTTTTTAATCGATATTATTTAACAACACGTAATGCTGGGCGACCACCTTTAGGCGGGGGAGTATCATCATCATCATCGCCATCAGTATGCTCAGCCGCAGCATCACCATCAATGACTGACATTTTAGGCTCGTGCGTCACATCCGAATCAACGTTTGCCTCAACATCGTCATACTGCGGTTCAGGCTCAAACATCGTGCCAGCGCCGTTTTCACGAGCATAGAGCGCCATGACAGCAGCTAATGGGACGAAAACCTGGCGTGGAACACCACCAAAGCGCGCATTGAAACTGACGAACTCATTACCAAGCTCCAAGTTCCCCACTGCACGCGGTGCAATGTTAAGGACGATTTGTCCATCACGCGCAAATTCTAGCGGTACTTCCACACCGGGAAGGTTGATATCCACCACTAAGTGCGGCGTTAGCTCGTTATCTAACAACCAATCATAGAATGCCCGCAGTAAATACGGACGGCGTGCCGTTAAACTTGTCATATCCATAATAGTAGCCTCGATTAGAGACGCATTTCACGCTCAGCTTCTGTAAGAGAAGCGAGGAACGAATCACGTTCGAAGACACGATTCATATAGCCTTTAAGATCTTTAGAACCCGCACCAGATAAATCAACGCCTAAAGAAGGTAAACGCCATAACAGCGGAGCAAGGTAGCAATCGACCAAGCTAAACTCTTCGCTCAGGAAGTAGGGTGTACGGGCGAACAGAGGAGCGATGGCTAGCAGCTGCTCACGTAATTGTTTACGCGCATCGTCCGCTTCTTCACTTGAACCCTGTTCAATCTTGAACAATAGCGTATACCAATCTTGTTCGATACGGTGCATCATCAAACGACTCTCACCGCGTGCAACAGGGTAGACTGGCATCAACGGCGGATGCGGGAAACGCTCGTCCAAGTATTCCATAATGATCTGAGATTGATATAACGTCAGCTCACGGTCAACTAAGGTTGGAACCGTGCAATACGGATTCAGGTCGATCAAGTCTTGTGGAAGATTTGACTTATCCACCTGTTCAATTTCTACACTCACACCTTTCTCAGCCAGTACAATACGTACTTGATGGCTATAGATATCAGTGGGTCCAGAAAACAGTGTCATTACCGAACGTTTGTTGGCAGCGACAGCCATGAAAACCTCCACATATACTTATAAGAACTGCGATTAACCATCTAGATGACCGATGGCAGATAATAGACCATTAACTGCGCGATAGTTTACCAGAAATTGAAGCCTTTGTGGGCAACCTTTCGATTTCACTATGAATTCTAAGAATTTTAAGCGCTTTGGGGGGAGACAAAGTAACAATTATCGCTAAAAAGGAGTGCTAGGTAGTGCGCATAATGCCCTTTTACCAGTAATAAAAAACCCGCCGAAGCGGGTTTTTTCGAAAATACATCGCTGCAGAGCAGCCATGAATTAACGCTTAGAGAACTGTGGACGACGACGTGCTTTACGCAGACCGACTTTCTTACGTTCAACTTCACGCGCATCACGAGTAACAAAGCCCGCTTTACGTAGTTCAGAACGCAGAGATTCGTCATATTCCATCAGAGCGCGAGTGATACCGTGACGGATCGCTCCTGCTTGACCAGAAATACCACCACCTTTAACAGTGATGTACAGATCTAATTTACCAATCAAATCAACCAGTTCCAGAGGTTGACGCACGACCATGCGTGCAGTCTCACGACCGAAATATTGCTCTAAAGAGCGTTGGTTGATTACGATGTTTCCGCTACCCGGCTTGATAAAGACGCGTGCGGAAGAGCTTTTGCGGCGACCTGTGCCGTAGTTTTGAGTTTCAGCCATTGCCATTGATCCCGATTAAATGTCCAGAACTTGCGGTTGCTGTGCCGCATGGTTGTGCTCGTTGCCCGCGTAAACTTTCAGTTTACGGAACATTGCACGGCCCAGAGGGCCTTTCGGCAGCATGCCTTTTACCGCGGTTTCAATGACACGCTCAGGAGCACGAGCAATCATTTCTTCAAAGGTCGCTTGCTTGATACCACCGATGTGACCAGTGTGGCGATAGTAGATCTTATCGCTACGTTTGTTACCTGTTACAGCAACTTTGTCAGCGTTAAGAACGATGATGTAATCACCAGTATCTACGTGCGGAGTGTATTCCGCTTTATGTTTACCACGCAGACGACGAGCCAGTTCAGTCGCTAAACGACCTAAGGTTTTGTCAGTTGCGTCAACAACATACCAGTCGCGTTTGACGGTTTCTGGTTTAGCTGTAAAAGTTTTCATCTAAAAGCTTACCCAAATATAAGTTACACGTTGGTGAAATCCCAAACGCTATTAACGGTTGAGGCTCACACGACCATTTTGCCAGTAAGCCTACCCCTTCGGATAGAACTACCGGAACACAAAGGTTTTTGGGAATAAAACCATTTGTTGTAACGTGGGGTCGCAAGATTATAAAGAAGTCGATGTCAAAAATCGACCTCTTTTATCATTAATTCGCAACTCCACGAATATTTCTGCCTTACGGCAAATGAGGTAGACGCAAATACTCTTCGCTTTGCATCTCCTGAAGACGAGATAAGCAGCGTTGGTATTCAAATTTCAATTGATTACCTTGATAGATATCTTCCAACGCTACTTCCGCAGAAACGACAAGTTTAACATGTCTTTCGTAGAATTCATCTACCATTGCAAGAAATCGACGCGCATGGTCTTCAGTCTGACTCGTTAATTGCGGGACATCGAGCAATAACACCGTATGAAACTGCTGGGAAAGCGCAATATAATCGTGTTGACTACGATTTTCACCACACAGCACACTAAAACGGATGGCGAGCACCCCTTCAGCAACATGCTCAGTATTCATCGCGCGGTGATTAATCTCTAACACCGGTGACGGTGCCTGCGCAAAATCGATACCCGATAAGTTTTTAAATAATACGTTGATGGCTGACTGTGTCTCACCGTTAAGGGGTGATTTCCAGAGATGAGCGGCTGTTAAGGCACGTAAACGATAATCGACGCCAGCATCGACGTTCATCACTTGGCAATGTTTTTTTATCTGCTCAATTGCGGGTAAAAAGCGTGCCCGCTGTAATCCATTACGATAAAGCTCATCAGGAGGGATATTAGAGGTCGCTACCAAAGTGATTCCCCTCTGAAATAATGCCTCCATTAATGTACCCAGTAACATCGCGTCAGTAATATCCGATACAAAGAACTCATCAAAACACAGCAGATCAGTCTGCTCGCGAAAACGTTCAGCAATAATAAGGAGCGGGTCACTGTGCCCTTGGAGTTGGCTTAATTCCTCATGAACGCGCAGCATGAAGCGGTGAAAATGCAACCGCAGCTTACGGTCACCCGGGACAGATTGGTAAAACATATCCATAATCCACGTTTTACCACGCCCTACACCTCCCCACATATACAAGCCTTGAACCGGTTGTTCGCTGCTCTCACTACGCTGGAAAAGTTTTGAAAAGCGACCTAAAAGTCCTTTTTTATCCGTCGATATTGTGGCCGTTTGCTGACGGACGATTAACGCTTTTTGAATCTTATCAAGCTCCGTTACCGCAGATTTTTGTACATCGTCAGGCTGGTAGTCGCCCTGTTCTAGTGCTTGTTGGTAACGTGTCAGTGGAGAAATGGTTTGCATAGTGGGTACCGTTAAGATAATCGAAGACGACAAACACAACATTGGAAACCGCTATACAGTACGCCAGGTTAACTCAGGATTCCACATCATGAGCATTAACAGGTATAGTGAGGTAAACTATTTTCGACTAGCATCTTACTATAAATAGGTAATTGCTTATCGTCGTACCCTTAACACAACGGATATTATGGGAGTCATTATGACCTGGGAATATGGGCTTATTGGATTAATTATCGGCGTCATCGTTGGGGTTGTGATAACACGTTTTGGTAGCCGCAAACTGCGTGATCAGCACGCGTTGCAGTACGAGTTAGAAAAAACCAAAGACGAACTAAAAGAGCTAAAACAAGAACTCAACGGTCACTTCGTTCGTAGTGCTGAACTGCTTGAAAATATGTCGCAGAACTATCAAGAACTTTATCAACATATGTCGAACACAACTAAAGAGCTACTACCTGAGCAAGCGTCGCAGAATAACCCGTTTATTTGGCAACAGAGTATAAAAAACGCTGAATCTGAGAATGGCGTCGCTGAAATGCCGCGAGATTATTCTGAAAAATCGTCGGGTTTATTGAGAAGCTCAAATACTGAAAAATAATCGTTAAGGGTCAATGATGAAAAAAAATCGTACACCCTTGGCGCTAGCAATAGCGCTGAGTATGAGTTTAGGTATGACTTACCTACCAGCTTCGTATGCGAACTTACCTGCACAGGTTGGTGATCAGCCCTTACCTTCGCTCGCGCCAATGCTTGCTAAAACGTTGCCTTCTGTTGTCAGCGTACAAGTCAGCGGCACGACGACCGAAAGTCAAGATCAGCAGATTCCTGAACCCTTAAAACGCTTTCTAGGCCAAGCCCCACAACAGCAACAGCCAACGCCGTTTCAAGGTTTAGGGTCAGGTGTCATCATTGACGCTAAAAATGGTTACATTCTTACTAATAACCATGTCGTTAATGGTGCTGACAAAATTACGGTTCAGTTGGGCGATGGGAATGAATACCCTGCGAAACTCGTTGGCCATGATAGCCAGACCGATATCGCCCTTATCCAAGTGAAGAATGCGAAAAATTTAGTCCAAATTAATGTCGCGGATTCCGATACTTTACAAGTGGGTGATTTCGCCGTCGCTATCGGCAATCCCTATGGTCTTGGACAGACAGCTACCTCTGGCATCATTTCTGCCCTAGGGCGTAGCGGCTTAAACATTGAAGGGTTAGAAAACTTTATTCAAACCGATGCAGCCATTAACCGTGGGAATTCGGGCGGTGCCCTAGTTAATCTAAAAGGTGAACTCGTTGGGATCAATACTGCAATTTTAGCCGCCAGCGGCGGAAATATTGGTATTGGCTTTGCCATCCCTTCTAACATGGCGATGAACCTCGCCCACCAGCTGATTAAAAACGGTAAGATCACCCGTGGACAGCTTGGCCTGAAAGGTACAGAGATGTCCTCGGATATGGCAAAAGCATTCCATGTCGATGTCCAACGAGGGGCATTCGTTGCAGAGGTTTTACCCAATTCAGCCGCAGCCAAAGCGGGGATTAAGGCCGGAGATATTATCACTGGCTTGAACGGCAAGCCTATTACCAGTTTTGCCGAACTACGGGTTAAAGTTGGCACCAGCGCACCAGGCGATAAAGTCATCTTGACCTTGTTGCGAGAGGGTAAATCGATCAATGCAGAAGTCACCCTAGAGCAAAGTGCACCGGAGGTAGTCCCTACCTCAATCGACCTTCCTGCCTTGCAAGGCGCAGAGTTCAGCGATGGCGTGACACTCACTAAAGCGAAAGGCGTCAAAGTAGAGAGCGTTACGCCTTCCAGCCCTGCTCAACAAATTGGGTTACATGCCGGAGACGTCATCACGGCGATTAACCGGCAGCGTGTCGATTCTCTTGATGCAATGAGTAAGATCCTCGCGACTAAACCTCCGGTTATCGCCATGAGCGTAATGCGTGGCAGAGATAATCTCTTTTTACTGCTCCGCTAACTCCCCAATAAGGATAGGTACAGAGGTGCGTACCTATCCTTCTCATGGTATTCTGCAGCAACCTCCCTCTTGGCAACTAAATTAGCATGTTATTTAAATTACTTCGTTCAGCGCTTATCGGCCTTGTTGTTGCGATATTTTCACTTCTGGGTATGCATTTTATGCGTAACGATGGCGCACTGTTTTCGAATAATGAGGCACCTGCTAATACGCAAGAATCAGTGTTCAGTTTCAGTCAAGGAGTGCGCAGAGCCGCACCAGCGGTGGTAAATGTATATAACCGTAACTCGCAAGCTCAAGGCAAAAGAGACTTCACCACCTTAGGCTCGGGTGTGATCATGAACCAGCGTGGTTACATCCTGACGAATCGTCACGTTATTAATGATGCCGGTCAGATTATCGTAGCCCTGCAAGATGGTCGTTTTTACGAAGCGACCTTAGTCGGTTCTGATGCTATGACCGATCTTGCAGTACTCAAAATCTCGGCACCAAGCCTACCTATTATCCCGATTAACGATGAACGTAATCCACATATTGGTGATGTCGTCATGGCTATAGGTAACCCTTACAATCTTGGGCAGACCGTTACTCAAGGTATTATTAGTGCCACGGGTCGTGTTGGCTTAAGTTCTTCTGGCCGCCAAAATTTCCTGCAAACCGACGCATCGATCAACCAAGGTAACTCTGGAGGGGCATTAATCAACTCATTAGGTGAACTCATGGGGATTAATACGCTTACCTTTGATAAGAGTAACGATGGTGAAACGCCTGAAGGAATAGGTTTCGCGATTCCAACGCCGTTAGCCATTAAGATTATGAATAAACTTATTCGTGATGGCCGAGTTATCCGCGGTTTTATTGGAATCACCGGGCGAGAGATCCCTCCCATGCACGAGCAAGGAAATAGCTATGAGAAATTACAGGGTATTATTGTCACTAAAGTGACAGGCCCGGCCGAATTAGCAGGGATTAAGGCTAACGATTTACTTCTGAGCGTGAACAACAAGCCCGCTGTGTCCGCACAAGAGACAATGGACCAAGTTGCAGAAATACGTCCAGGTTCTGTCATCGACGTACAAATTCTCAGACAAGGTCAGAGAAAAAACCTACCTGTCACGATTCAAGAATTTCCAGAGGACAGTAATTAATCGTCATCTACAATGATCGTTCTTTATATGAATAATAAGTCGATCTATTAGGGGTATTTCTACAAATGCCCCCCATATTTTAAAACGCAAGGCTAACGGCCATCATAGAATATGGGCTAATTTTTATTGATAAATAGGATATAATCCGTAGAAACGGTAACTTATTAAGATTAATTCTTTATAAGCTATTTTTCTCTACACCGAGATTATTGAATAAAAATGCAGCAAGATGCATAATAATGTCACCTCCCCTATTTTAAAGGTTTTTTATGCGAACCCCTTCTAAACAAGATGATCTGATACGAGCCTTTAAGGCACTTCTTAAAGAAGAAAAATTTAGCTCTCAAAGTGAAATTGTTCATGCTCTACAAGAAGACGGTTTTCAGAATATCAACCAATCGAAAGTGTCGCGGATGCTAACCAAATTTGGTGCGGTAAGAACCCGTAATGCCAAAATGGAAATGGTCTACTGCTTACCGGCTGAATTAGGCGTCCCTACCACCAGCAGTCCACTAAAAAATTTAGTGACCGACATAGATTATAATGATGCACTCGTCGTCATCCGTACCAGCCCAGGTGCCGCACAGCTTATTGCTCGCTTGCTCGATTCATTAGGTAAGTCGGAGGGGATCCTAGGAACGATTGCCGGCGATGACACAATCTTCATTACGCCTTCTCGCGGCTTTACCGTGAAAAAACTCCACACTGTCGTACTGACTCTTTTCGAACAAGAACTCTAACTCGCACCGGAATAAAAAACTGGCAGACGCTCTTAGCCGCCTGCCAGCCATGACGTTAGATATTAATCATTGTGGATTGATAACGGGTTAAAATATCCGTTAGGCGGTGTACAGACTCTTGCATTGCAATTGAAACTTGATGCTCACTGAGTAATTGCTCGTAAGTCGACAACTCCTTAAGCAATCGCGTGTAGTAGTACTCTTTCTTTTCCACGCTATGAGCCGCTATTACCTTATCACCCGTTAATCGTAACTGCTGATGAAATTCAGATAACACAGGGTCTGGCGGGATCGTAAAACTCCGCAAGCGTTGCTGACTAATAATCAGTGTTAGCGCGAGTCGATATTTATTAAGATCCCCAGGGAACATATTGAGTAACATGAACAGCTGTTGATAGAGTGCGGGTAAATGGTTTTCTCGACGACGAGAGGGATTAGTCGTCAATGAAGCAACTGCGGCGTACATTAAACGGTTGAGTATTTTGCGTCCGGTCTTGGCTTTCGATTTATCTCGGATCAGCAATATCACCATTAGTGCTAAGAAACAGCCAATCATTTGCCCTAATGCACTGTCTAAAAATGATTCGATAGGGAAAGTTATGGGATTACTTAATACGATAACATTAAGCGTACCGATGAATCCCCCTAAGGCTCCTACCTGTCGACGCTGAATCAATATCCCCGCGACAAAAGCTAAAATGCCAATAATGAGACAGAGTAAAAACACACTCTGCTGAGTATTTGGCATCAAGTAAGCGTAGTAGAGTAAACCTATAGGAAAGGCGGCTGTCATACCGTAGAGGAAGTCCTTCGCCATCATCAATGGATTAGGAATTCTCATCGCTAAGGCAGTCACCACCGCTAGCATGAGCATACAACCGCTCCCCGCATTCCAACCGGAATAGAGCCAGAATAATACCCCAGAAAACGTGGCAATAAAGGTACGAATTCCGTTGATCATCGCATGGTGGGTCTCTGCTGATTTAGGTGCGATCATCACTTCTCGTCGAAGAATAGCTTCTTCTGTACCGTTTATTTTAACGTTACTTCGGATCCCTTTAGATAATAGAAGATACTCGGACGCCGCAGTTACCCACGTTGAGAGCGCTAAAGGTACAGTCTCTGCGGGGTACTCATTGAAAAGCTTACGCAGCTCACGCACCTTATTACGTAAATCACCGATGGTATCGACTTTCTGCTCAATAACTTCTACAAATGCACTGGATAGGTATTCTGGGTGCGCTTGTAGGTTTAGATAAGTTTCCGTTGAATGGGTGATCATCGTTAAAGAGAGGGTATTTAACATTTTTAGCCGACGGCTACTATTTTGCCAGTGGGATGACTCCATTTTTAGCTGGCTGCGCATACCACTGAAAGCGTTACTGCGTGCCACTAGACCACTCCAGGCTTTATCGATTGTTTCTTTGTCGCCCCCCCCTACACATAATTGTAGTAATTGATACTGTGCGAGCAAAAGCTGATCAACCTCTTGGTCAATGACGCGTTTAATTGAACGAGGGGAGAAAAAGGTATCAGATAAAATTGCACAGAGGATACCGATAAAAATCTCGCTACAACGTTCAACCGCCAATCGAGGCATTAACTCCATGGAACCTGAAGCGTTAGAGGAGATAATAATAATTAAGGCGGTATAACCTGCTAAGCCGAAGGCGTATGAGTTATCTACTTTAACCAGTGACGAGATCCATACACAAAAACCCGCCCAAAGGCAGCTAAGAAATAGCATAATCATCGGCGCTCTAATCGTCGTCATAACGATAGCTAACGCCGCGATACAGCCTAAAAAGGTACCAATGATACGGAGTAAACCACGGTAGCGTAACGCACCTGAGTAAGGATCGCCCCCGGCGGCAAAAGCTTGCCCACCGGCCACTATCCCAGCGGTCATTACCGCCCAACGTGGGGTCTCTAAATTAAAATAAAACCCCAATAACATCGCTAATAAGACAGCAAAAGTTAATTTAACAGGGAAGCGTAAGAACTGAATCATACCGCCTCCCGATTAGCCAAATTCGCGTAGTCGATTAGTCAACTTTTCTAAAGGAGAAGGTTCACGATCTTGGCGATCTTTTTCGCCGGTAATAATCACTGTGGCCGTCGTACCCGCTGGGAAACGATTACCGACTTGTTCGTCAAGATGAATACGAACCGGCACACGCTGCGCAAGACGGACCCATTCCAAATTAGAATCAACATTAGCCATTCCTTTACTATCATTGCTGCTACTGCTGTTGGTGACACCCGCGGCAACACTTTCCACTGTACCCCTCAGCTTTAAATTACTCCCTAAAGGCGTAATTTCTGCGCGTAGCCCCCGGCGCACCGCGTGAAGTTTAGTCTCTTCTAGGTAAGCAGTGACGTAGAAAGTACGATCTTTAACTAATGCTACCGCAACAGAGCCGCGGTTAATAAATTCACCACCATAAACATTGAGGTTAGTTATCCAGCCATCTGCCGGGGCTTTAACCGTCGCACGTACGAGGTCTATCTGAGCAAGATCTCGTGCTGCCGCCGCTTTCGCCAGCTGGTGTTCACTCGTCTGCAGATCGTTATTCGCCTGCTCTACGGCTTCTCGTGATAAGGCAACGGTACTCAACTGGTTACGTCGTGCAGCTTCACGTCTTTTTTCAGCAACCACTGCTTGGTAGTAATCGACATCGGCTTGCGCTTCATCTAACGCTTCTTTAAAGCGGGGGCGATCGATTTCAAAGAGTACCTCACCCTGTTTCACATACTGATTATCGTGAATATTGACTTGAGTGATCAAACCCGTTACGTCCGGAGCAATAGCGACCACATCAGCGGAAAATTTCGCGTCACGTGTCCAAGGGGATTCGGTGTAATACACCCATGTACGAAAAACAATCACAATGGCAATAATCACTAGCACAAAAGTAATCGCATAGCGGGCCACTTTTTTTATTAACGTTTTCACTGAAACCTCAGACTATTAGACTCGAAACGAGATAGAACACACAGCAGTAAAGGGCGGTATTAACCAATGCAGGATGCCACACCAAATCGTAAATACCCGTTGGTGTGAGTACTTTTTTTACTAGCCAAAACACAATGAGGGATAAGATAAGCTCAACAAAAATAGGTGGAAAAGAGAGCCCAAATATCACCAAAACTGGATGCACACTCATGTAAAATCCTTTAACACATTAGCCAGCGAGCCACTCGGCATGGGTTACTGGAAAACTCTAAGATCCATAATGGCGACCTACTTGGTTGAAAGGTACAGGAAACTGTACTATTGCTCCTAGAGAGCAAACCAACAAATCACTTAAGATAAAACGGCGATGCGAGAATAGAGAAATAGACTTCTATTTATAGCGTTATAGTAACTTGTCTTTGCGACAATTTTCTATATTTTGTGAACTAAATCACTTTTAACTCAGAGTTAACAATGGAACGATTAAAGCGAATGGCGGTGTTTGCCAAAGTTGTGGAACAGGGCTCGTTTACCGCTGTTGCACAGCAAATGCAAGTCAGCGTTTCTTCAATCTCACAGACCATTTCCCGCTTAGAAGATGAGCTAAATGTTAAGCTCCTCAACCGCAGTACCCGACGTATCGGCACAACTGAAGCCGGAAAAATTTATTACCTGGGTTGCCAAAGAATGCTTAACGAAGCCACCCGCGTCCACGAGCAATTATTTGAATTTAATAATACGCCAGTGGGTACCTTACGTATTGGCTGCAGCACAACTATGGCACAAAATGTTCTCGCCCCTATCGCCATGGGATTATTAGCCGATTATCCGGGGCTCCAAATCGATCTTATTACCGATAACCCTACCCCCGATTTGATTACCCATGGGCTGGATCTCGTACTAAGGACCGGTCATTTAGAAAATTCAACGCTTTTCTCCCGTCAGATCGGCGCGATGCCAATGGTGATTTGTGCCAGTAAAGAGTATCTCAGCCAAATATCACTCCCTACCCACCATAGTGAGCTGGCATCACTCAGTTGGCTGGAGTATACCTTGTCGCCTTATAATGAGATGGAACTTACTACCCCAGAGGGTGAGGTAATTCATCTTTCGCTGCGCGGCCGTTTCGCCACTAACGATCCACAAACTCTAGTACACTGGCTTAAATCAGGCGCCGGCATCGCTTATATGCCAATGATGTGGGTAATGGATGAGGTGAAACAGGGAAATATTCAGATATTACTCCCTGAATACAGTTCTAAGCCGCGGCCTGTTCATGCCTTGTATACGGAAAAAGATAAGTTACCGCTGAAAGTCCAAATATGTTTAGCGTTACTCGCTGAATACTTCAAAGAAATGGCCACGCGTTACGAACTCTTTTTAAGCAAAAGGTAGCATTACGCTACCTTTTATTGGCTTAGGCTGTACCACCTACTGTTAAGCGGTCAAGTTTTAGGGTCGGTTGACCGACGCCAACTGGGACGCTTTGCCCTTCTTTACCACATACCCCAACGCCTTTATCAAGAGCAAGGTCGTTACCGACCATTGAGATTTGCTGCATCGCTTCAATGCCTGAACCAATTAAGGTCGCCCCTTTAACTGGAGAGGTAATTTTTCCTTTCTCGATCAAATAGGCTTCCGAAGTCGAGAAGACAAATTTACCCGACGTAATATCGACTTGGCCGCCACCAAAATTAGGGGCGTAAATGCCGTAGTCAACGCTTTCGATGATCTCTTGCGGCGTAGATTGACCCGCTAACATATAGGTATTGGTCATTCTTGGCATCGGGAGATGCGCATAAGACTCTCTACGACCATTACCGGTCGGTGGAAGCCCCATTAAGCGTGCATTCAATTTATCTTGAATGAAACCTTTTAAGATGCCCTTTTCGATAAGTACATTATACTGGCCGGGGACGCCTTCATCGTCGATAGCAATCGATCCACGTAACCCATTTAACGTGCCATCATCCACAACGGTACATAATTCCGACGCCACCGGCTGGCCCATTTGGCCGCTAAACATCGACGTACCACGACGGTTAAAATCGCCTTCTAACCCGTGACCTACCGCTTCGTGAAGCAATACTCCCGGCCAGCCAGCACCGAGGACTACCGGTAGCGTACCGGCAGGCGCGGCCACAGCAGAAAGGTTGACTAATGCCATCCTTACCGCTTCTTTTGCCCAGCCGTCACAACGCGTCTCACCCTGTTCATCAAGTAAGAAAAATTCATAACCGGTCCGGCCACCGCCACCACATGAACCGTGTTCACGTTTTCCTTGGTCCTCAACTTGTACGCTAATCGACAGGCGAACTAGGGGCCGAATATCAGCTGCAAAAGTACCGTCTGTCGCGGCAACTAAGACTTCTTCGTAAACGCCAGATAAGTGAGCACTTACCTCTTGAACCCGCGGATCGGCGCTACGCGCAACGCGGTTAACTCGGTGTAATAGGGCAATTTTATCTTCGCGGGTCAAACTATCTAGCGGGTTAATCGCAGCATAAAGTGCCTTATGGTCAACCGCGGCGAGGGTCCTTACTTTGCCATCACCTTGCTCTTGAACGATACTACGAGCGGCACCCGCACTTTGTTCCAAAGCCTTTAACGTCAGTTGATCCGCGTAAGCAAAGCCGGTCTTCTCGCCACTGACAGCACGAATGCCTACGCCTTGGTCGATATGCCAAGACCCTTCTTTAATAATATTGTCTTCAAGTCCCCACGATTCGTGCATGCTGGACTGAAAATAGAGATCACCGTAGTCCAAATGGCGCTCTGAAAGCTGGCTCAGTACGCGTGAGAGGTCGTCATGCGTAATAGTATTTTGAGTTAGTAAATGCTCGCTAACCAGGTTCAGTTTCATAAGTTCTCACTTTTAATTTACGCCAGCAAGATAATCACTCACTATGGCTTTTTTCATTCTTTACTTACGCAGGACTTCTTTGACGTCCGGTTTGTCCATCGGTCCAGTGATACTGTAACGTAATAAGGATATTTTACTCCAGATCGGGGACAATACTTTACTCGCCACCACGACTGACGCGCCCACAATAGGGTTAATGGCAAACGCTGCGGCTACGCCTACTGGGACTGAAATCTCCGGCGCAACCGTTGCTAAGAGATCCAACTGACGGTTGGAGAAATTTACCTCGCCATGTAGACCAATATCAGCCTCTAGGCCATCGATATTAAGGTTTTCAGTATGTAATATGCCTTTATCTAACCAAGCTGTACCGGTAATACTGTCGTAATAAAAACCGTTTTCTGAGGTCCCTCTAAAATCTAAACTCACTTTGCGTAGCAGCGCATCGACGCTTAATAGTCGTAATACTTGCCCCGCAGTACCTGTTTCGATATGCCGGAAGCTTCCCTTACCTGCATTCAATGTTAGCAAACCGCTTAACGTCTTTATGGATGGCTGCCAAGGAACGTTTTTCCAATGTAAGTCGTAGCCGAGATGCAGCGGAGTTTCGCTAACCGGGACTTCGGCACCAAACCAATGGACAGCATCCTCGAAATTATCAGTGTGGAAATGTCCTTTGAGGGCAGTACGTTCCTGGCCGGGAATATTATTCCACTCACCCATCACAGATAATCGACTATGTCCCGTATCGATAACCCCTTCGCGTAGGGTTAACGTTTGCTGGTTAACGCTAAATTTCCCTTTAATCTGGCCAAAGTTCTGTCCAGCAAACCAACAAGAAGAACAGGTCGCATCGAGCTTTGGCCACTGGCTAAAGTCAATATGACTATCTTGCACGGGTTGCCCCGTAGGGTTAGTCGAAAACTGTGGATTATAATAGAGGTAGTCCATATTAAGCAGCCAAGGCTGGCCTGGCCTAATGTGTAGTTGTCCTCGTGCTTCATCACTGTTAACCGATAGATGAGGTTGCGACAGTAACTGCTGCCCCTCAATGCTGAGATTACGCCATTGCTGCCCATAAAGGGTCAATGTTGGGGTCGTGACCTGCAGTATTGTAGGGAGCTCAAAGGGAATCGCCGTTCGCCAGTCCTGTTGTGTCGAAGGAGGTTGCAGCGCTCTCTTCGATGGGCTTGAGGGAGATGAAGATCGTTTTTGTAAGGCTTTCATCAGCTTGTCGCCATTGACGGCCGGTAGCCGAATATCCACTCTAGATTGCAAAGGTAATGATGGATGCTCGTCGGCCTGACTGGTCCATTGCCCTTTTTCAAGTGCCAACCTAGGCGATAACTTCCATTGAGTGATGAATCGTTGTTGACGATCAATCACGCCTTGCACTTGGAGTGTCGATAAATCTCCCTTGGCATCAACTGTAAACGGGAAAGAGGTACGTTTAAGGTCTAATGCTTCGGGTAATTTCCCACTGATTTGCGTTGCATCACTCACCACCTTAACTTGATAAGTAGCCCCACCATGATGAGGGAGTGCTATCGCGACTTGGCTATGCCAAGGCAATCGCCCAATTAACTGCTGGTGTAATGTTTTTGGGAAGGCATTAATTTTTTCTAAAGCCCAATCACCACTGGCCTGAATATCGATCGCAAACTGTTGCGCTTGTTCTTGCGTAGAGAAATTTACCTTAATTGGCTGCCCAAACCACTTGGCCGATATCGGCGTACTCTGCAAGTGCCCATTGTTGTAAGTAAACCGACCCGTCACCCCTTTCATTTGCGTTTGTAACGGCACAATGGTCAATTGGTTATTGTTTAAGTTAACGTCGCCTTTCGCGATCACCTCTTTACCATCCAAAGGGATCATTAACCCTAAATGCCCATACACTTCCCCATTAACTTTCAATTGGTCTAAAGCACTACCCACGCTTTTCGCTAAGGGCGTCCGTTTCATGTAACGATGGATATCTTCCCCTTGGCCCCGAATATCCCCTTCGATCAACAGTTGTTCCTTATGGTAATCGGGGATATCAGCGGTCACTTGTGTAATGGGAACATTTCCTAAGCGGATTGCATCAGCCTTCATCCATAACCCGTTATTGACGAAATTTAGGTTGATATCGAGAGGCGACAACGCAGGCCATCCAGGCTGAAAAGCGAATATCGCTTGTTTTAACGGGACGGTGACTTGGAACGTCCCTTCATTATGAATAAACGGGAATTGATGTGGGTTGCCGGCAAAGACTAAGGTTGCATTCTTCGCTTTCCCCCCTTGAATGGCGGTACTGAGGTAATGCACTAACCCTTTTGGCATGATCTTTATAGGAAAATAACGCCAGGCATCGGCGCCATCTGTCGCATTAATCCCAGCTAAGATCTGTAAGTTTGGCGGCTGCTGATCTGACTGCTGATAGGAGAAATCCCCCTTAGCCGCAACAGATTTTGCGCTGACGTCGATGTCGTGGCCTGAGAGCGCAAGGTTATTACCGTTGCGCTGCCACGAAAAGCTACCGCTGAAATGATTAAGCTCGATCGGGGCCTGCAATTGCCCCTGCGATGACAAGGTTTGCTGACCTAATTCTAGGGTTGTTTCACCTTGTGCCATATCTCCCGTTAACGAGCCAGAAAGCCCTGTCACTGCGGGGATTTTCTGAAAGGCTTGCCAACTCAATTGTTGCCACTGCGCAGCAATACGGGTCTGCTGCAGATCGTTAAGCGGCATGTCGGCAGCAAGATGGGTAATCCGTCCTTGAGGATTGGCCTGCTGCCAAAAGTTGGCATAAGTAGACTGTAACGGAGAGAGCAGCGGTACTAAAGGACTTAGCCGTGCGAGGTCGATATTCACCGCACGAAGACGAACGGGCGAATTCTGCGCAGGTAACCAAGGCTGTTCGCTATCAGCTTGCCAATTTAACGCTAAGCTCCCGCGCGGCCAGCGCCGATTATCGATGGTGATCCCCGTATCGGGGAGAGTGAACACAAAACCGTTACCCGCACGAGATAGCGTAGCAGACAGCTGAGTCAAGGTTAGCTGATGAGCGGCGTGATCCGCCTCTTGCCACTCGGCATCGCCACGATTGATGATAACATTACCCGAGGATAGCGTCCCTTCTGCCATATTGAGCCAAACCATCACACTCAGGTGCGCTTTTTTTAAGTTGGTATTCTTATTGACCCAATTCCCTAGCCAAGGTTTGGCGTCGATATCATCCACTTTAATCCAGATAGTTCCTTTATCCAGTAGTTGCTGCTTATCCTGTAAATTAATGCGTAATTGAGCCGTACCATGTTGACCAGTAAAACTGCTCAGATTGACTAAACCCTCTGCTCGGTGTGATTTTCCTTCATTGAACCAGGTCAAGGTAGGTATGTTCAGCGTCACGCGCTGACCGGAAGGAGAAGGGAAATCGATCGTACTCTCACGAAGAATGAAATGGTCGAAGCGTTGAAGGAAGAGATTCTTTACTTTATTACTGTCGTAGCCGCTATGGGCCGAAGACTCATTCTGAGGGAATTGCTGTACAGAGAAGTGTAATTGCCAGAAGGTTAGATCACGGAATTGCAAATTAGCATGCAGCAGCGATTGCCAAACGTCTAAAGCGAGCGTGACTTTCTTTATCTGTAATTTACTGCCATCGGCCAACTCAGCAGAAAAGTTATCAACATTGAGCGTGGGACCAAAGTTTTTCCACTCACCTTGCAGCTTCTCGGCTGAGAAGCGGATACCTGTTGCAGTAGAGGCAGCATTCAGAACTTGCGAGCGATAATGGTCCATGTAAGGCATAGCCAAACGTAAGGCCGTCACGAACAGTGCAGCTATTACAATCAGTGCGGTAATTATCCGTAATGCCCATTGTGATAGCCTACTCACTGTCCCCTCACTCCACGACCCATCGACTGCGATTACATAAGTACTACATCAAACTGCTCTTGAGTATAGAGGGGTTCGACTTGTACTTTGACCTGTTTACCTAAAAAGATTTCAACTTCCGCTAATGCGTGGGCTTCTTCGTTCTTTAATGCCTCGCAGACTCTTGGCGACGCATAAACTAAATAGCTGTCGGAATCGTAACTATGATGTACTCGGACAATCTCACGCATGATCTCATAGCAGACCGTATCGGCTGTTTTAACACTACCACGTCCTTGGCAGGTTGGACATTTGCCACACAAAATATGTTCTAAGCTTTCACGAGTGCGCTTACGCGTCATCTCAACGAGACCTAACGACGAGAATCCATTAATACTGCTTTTGACTCTATCTTTACTCATGGCACTTTCTAACGAGTGAAGGACTCGGCGGCGATGCTCCTCGTTATTCATATCAATAAAATCGATAATGATAATGCCGCCTAAATTCCGTAGTCGGAGTTGACGGGCGATAACTTGTGTTGCTTCAATATTCGTGTTGAAAATCGTTTCTTCAAGATTACGATGTCCTACGAACGCCCCAGTATTGATATCGACTGTAGTCATTGCCTCAGTCTGATCAATAATAAGATAGCCACCAGACTTTAACGCGACTTTCCGTTCCATCGCCCGTTGAATTTCATTCTCTACATCAAAGAGATCGAAAATAGGCTGCTTGCCACCATAGTGCTCCAGTTTTTCGGTCAGCTCAGGGACGTATTCGGCGGTAAACTCTAACAATTTTTCGTAAGTCGCTTTAGAATCGACTCGAATAGCGTCAAGCGGCGCCTCAACGAAATCGCGCAATACCCGCGCCGCCAAAGCAATCTCACCATAAAGCTTAATCCGGGTTTGGTGACGCTTCTTACGCTTACAGACCTTAGCCCACAACCGCTTTAAAAATGCAGCATCTCGTGCCAGCTCTGTATCGCTTATCCCTTCTGCTGCGGTACGGATGATAAATCCACCCTGCTCATCACAATATTGATGGACCGCCTGCTTAAGGCGTGTACGCTCGGATTCACTCTCGATACGCTGTGAAACCCCTACATGGGATGCTCCAGGCATAAAAACCAGATAGCGAGAAGGGAGCGTGATATCCGTTGTCAGCCTAGCCCCTTTAGTTCCAAGCGGATCTTTGACTACTTGTACCATCAAATCTTGACCAGGCCGAACTAATTCAGAAATGTTTTTAACCTGAAATTTCTTCTGTTCTTCTCCCGCCACGCATTCGGTATGCGGTACGATATCGGAAGCATGGAGAAACGCGGATTTATCTAAGCCAATATCGACAAAGGCCGCTTGCATACCAGGTAGTACACGACTCACGCGACCTTTGTAGATATTCCCGACGATGCCCCTTTTCGCTTCCCGCTCAATATGGATCTCTTGTAAAATCCCATTATCGAGATAGGCAACGCGTGTTTCAGAAGGCGTAACATTGATGAGCAGTTCTGCAGTCATTAACACTCCTTATGACTAGGATTGAAAGTCAGTCAGTAATTCATAGGTTTCTACCAGCGGCAACCCAACCACTGCAGAATAACTACCTTGAATTTCTCGGACAAAATTTCCGCCCAGCCCTTGGATCCCATAAGCGCCGGCTTTATCCATAGGTTCCTGAGTCTCGATGTACTGGCTAATTCGCTCCGGTGACAATTGACAGAAAGTTACCGTCGTCTGCACAGAACACGTTTTTATTCTGTGCTGATCGGCAAGCGTCACAGCGGTAATCACTTGATGAGAACGGCCAGATAGCTGGGTGAGCATGTCAAAAGCATGGCTGGCCGATAACGGTTTTTCTAATACTAAGTCACCCATCACGACAATAGTGTCTGCACCCAATACTGGCCGATTATCAGGAGCTATCTTCACCCCTGCTAAAGCTTTGTCTTGCGACAATCTCATTACGTAGTCGAGGGGGGATTCATTCGCCCGCCGTTGCTCAATAACTTCAGTAATTAAACGAGTAAAGGGCACGCCTAGTTGTGTTAAGAGTTCGGCACGACGAGGAGAGGCTGACGCAAGATAAATGGGGGACATAACTAGCCTTACTGAATCGAGAATTGATAACGTATCTTACGCATCAATAAAAATAGCCAAGGCCACAATAATCCATCGACCAATGCACCCATAAAAATTTCTGGGCGGAAGGTGATATCCGTCACCATGAATTGTACCCAGAAAACCATTACATCACTGACCAACGAGAACAACACAACAACACCGGCCTGTTGCCACAACGCCAAATTACGAAATAGCTGAAAACGGTAAACAATCAGGTAGGCGATGATACTGAACGTCAATGCCCGAATCCCCAGAGTGGAGCCTGACACTAAGTCCATCACCATACCAATGAAGAACCCTGTACCGATATTCACGCGATGGGGTAACGCCAAAATCCAGTATAAAAGCAGCAGTAGCATCCACGAGGGCCGGAACATGTAATATTGTTCCGGCCACGGCATCACTTGTAAAACTAGGGCGATGACAAACGAAAGCCAGATAACCCAACCACCTTGTCTACGATAGCGACTCAAGGACGCCCTCCAGACGGAAGAGGCTGTCCCGTAGCCGCTGGAACTGTCGCTGCAGGAGTTGCCCCGCTAGCTGAAGGTAAGCTTGGCGTAGAGGGGGGTGTCGCAGAGGAGTTACCAACTGGGGTGGGTATCTGCGGCATCATCTGCTGTAAACGCTCATTCGCCACTTGGTTAACCTCTTGGGGGGTTGCCGATACACCGGATTTATTATCGTTATTCCACAATAATAATAGATAGCGTAAACGTTGCAAGTCCGCCGCAGGCCGTACTTCAATTACCGTTGTTGCACGCTGCATATCCGGCGTGACAGATGAGACGACTCCGACGGGATAACCTTCAGGGAAGCGTCCCCCTAAACCGGACGTGACTAACACATCACCGACTTTAACATCGGCATTCCCGGTTAAGTGCTCAAGTTGGAGATTCTCTGTACAACCATTTCCAGTAGCGATAGCGCGTAAATCGTTACGCAAAACCTGAACGGGTAGCGCATGTGAACCGTCGCAGATCAGCAGAACTCGGCTTGAAAACTGAGCGACCGCAATGACCTGTCCAACGACGCCTTTATCACTAATCACCGGTTGACCTTCGTACACGCCACTACGTGAACCTTTATCGATCACTACTTGGTGACTATAAGGGTCAGTGGCTTCCGAAATAACTTGCGTCACCATTTTGTGTTCATCTTGGCGGAGCGGAGAACCCAATAGCTCTCGTAGACGCACGTTCTCTTGACGATATTGGCCCAATAATAGCAACTGACTATTTTTTAGTCGCAACTCTCGCTGAAGTGCTTGGTTTTCTTGTTCGAGTGTCTGGCGTGAGGTGAGCGCATCAGCGGTACTGTCGAGGAAACGACGAGGGCCATCAGCCATAAAGTAGAACGGGCTAACAGAGGTATCGAGGTAGTCACGTATTCCACGAAAGGAGCTCACATGACTATCGGTAATGATCACTGCAATAGCCGCCAATACAGCTAATACTAAGCGTATCTGCAGAGAGGAACCTCTGCTAAAAATCGGCTTCATAAAATCCTGCGTGTTTTTCACAAAAAACAAGGGAGCGCGATTCAATGCACTCCCCAAGGCCGGAAAGGTAACTTTGCTGAATTAAGCGTAGTGCACAATCCTTTATTCAGCGAACAACCGCTACTCTTCGCTAAAGAGATCGCCGCCGTGAATATCGATCATCTCAAGAGCTTTACCCCCACCACGCGCAACACATGTCAGCGGGTCTTCAGCAATAACAACAGGAATACCCGTTTCTTCGATCAGTAAACGGTCAAGATTACGCAGTAATGCACCGCCGCCCGTCAGAACCATGCCGCGCTCTGAAATATCAGACGCTAATTCAGGTGGACATTGCTCTAAAGCAACCATGACTGCGCTCACAATACCCGTTAACGGTTCTTGTAGCGCTTCAAGGATCTCATTCGAGTTGAGGGTAAAGCCACGCGGAACACCTTCAGCTAGATTACGCCCACGGACTTCGATTTCTAAGACTTCATCGCCTGGGTAAGCGGAGCCAATTTCGTGTTTAATCCGTTCAGCCGTCGCTTCACCGATTAATGCGCCATAGTTACGACGGACATAGTTGATGATTGCCTCGTCAAAACGGTCACCGCCTACGCGCACTGATGCGGAATACACCACACCATTAAGGGAGATAACAGCAACTTCTGTCGTTCCCCCACCAATATCGACGACCATTGAACCTGTTGCTTCAGAGACAGGTAAACCGGCACCAATGGCAGCAGCCATAGGTTCTTCGATCAGGAAGACTTCGCGTGCACCCGCCCCTAATGCTGACTCACGGATGGCTTTACGCTCAACTTGGGTTGCTCCAACAGGGACACAGACCAATACACGTGGGCTTGGGCGCATGAAGCTGTTGCTGTGAACTTGCTTAATAAAGTGCTGAAGCATTTTCTCGGTAACAAAAAAATCAGCAATTACACCGTCTTTCATCGGGCGAATGGCCGCAATATTACTAGGCGTCCGGCCAAGCATTTGCTTAGCACCTTGGCCTACAGCAGCAACGCTTTTTGGCGAACCCGCGCGATCTTGGCGAATGGCGACAACGGAAGGCTCGTTCAGAACGATGCCCTGTCCTTTTACATAAATCAGGGTATTGGCTGTACCCAGGTCAATGGACAGGTCGTTAGAAAACATGCCACGAAATTTTTTAAACATACTAGGGGGTAATCCTGCAAGCTGGGGGCGAAAATAAAATCCGCCTACTCTACCAACCACTCGAAGCAGCGACAAGGCGCAAAATCTGGCACTTCGGTGAAAACTTTAAGTTAATTGACATTCAGTACTCGTTAATCGTCTAGGATTGAACAAATACTTTTAAAAACAATTCGTTATCCAAATAATGAGTTTCCGCGAAAACGCATTAAGAAATAAAATCTAACACTTATATTCTATTTCTTTGTTCGCCTTCATAGCGGAGCAATTCAACAACACTTTGCACTGGATAAACGTTGGGGGATTCTACCCTTATTTGGTGATATTTGCTCAACTTTTAGCGTAATTATTCAACATAAAATTGACACTAAACACTAGCCTTCCTGCGATCGAAGTTTTTCTAGCCTGAATCTTTCGGAACATTCTTCGCGTGAGACTGCCAGCAACTGACGGATAATTGGAAATATCTCATAAATATATCTTCACTGCTGAGTTGCTTTAGGAGCTAAAATCGCCAAAATTACGGGACTCAATCACTAAATGACGTTAAATTCGGCTTTTTTTTGGCGTAACGAGTGACAAATAGATTCGGGCAGAGTATTTTACGCAGTGCTTAACTATTGCAGGAGATACCCGCAAGATGGCTAATAAATTTCACATTTTGCTCTTGAACGGTCCAAACCTTAACTTGTTAGGGACCCGAGAGCCAGAAAAATATGGTCATGACACCCTAGAAGATATCGTGTCATCACTGCAGATTCAGGCTCAGGATTTGAATGTGCAATTAAGTCATTACCAATCGAATGCGGAATCGGCGTTGATCGATCAAATCCATCTTGCCCGCGGCAAAGTAGATTATATCATTATCAATCCTGCAGCCTTTACGCACACGAGTATAGCAATACGTGATGCGTTTTTAGCGGTCAGCGTTCCTTTTATCGAAGTGCATCTCTCCAATGTGCATGCGCGTGAACCTTTCCGCCACCATTCATATCTTTCAGATATATCATCCGGCGTGATCTGCGGCCTTGGGGCTGATGGATATCGCTGGGCTTTACATACAGCGGTAAAACGCCTGTTAAATTCAAATTAATATAGAGTACGGAACCCACCATGGATATTCGTAAGATTAAAAAATTAATCGAACTGGTTGAAGAATCAGGCATTGCTGAGCTAGAAATTTCAGAAGGCGAAGAGTCAGTACGTATTAGCCGCTCTCCGGCAAATACCGGTTACCCAATGATGCAACATGCCTATGCTGCGCCGATGCAACCTGCACCAGCTTTAGCTGCTGCGGTCGCGCCAGCGGCAACTGAAGCTGCTGTAGCGCCAGCCGCTGCGGCACCAGAAGTCAGTGGACACACTGTTCGCTCACCGATGGTCGGTACCTTCTACCGTACACCAAGCCCAGATGCTAAGCCTTACATCGAAGTTGGCCAAAAAGTTAACGTTGGTGACACTCTCTGTATCGTTGAAGCGATGAAGATGATGAACCAAATCGAATCGGATAAAGCAGGTGTCGTAAAAGCGATCCTCATCGAGAGCGGTCAACCGGTGGAATTCGACGAGCCAATGGTCATCATCGAATAACGAGGTCCCTATGCTGGAAAAAATTGTTATCGCAAACCGCGGTGAAATTGCACTGCGTATTTTACGTGCCTGTAAAGAGCTCGGTATCAAGACGGTGGCCGTTCACTCCACCGCTGACCGTGAACTGAAGCACGTCCTGATGGCTGACGAGACAGTCTGTATCGGTCCAGCACCATCAGTGAAAAGCTATCTGAATATTCCTGCGCTGATCTCCGCTGCCGAGATCACCGGTGCAGATGCGATTCACCCTGGCTATGGATTTTTATCCGAGAACGCCGATTTTGCTGAACAAGTCGAGCGTTCAGGCTTCGTATTTATTGGTCCCAAAGCTGAGACCATTCGCCTAATGGGTGATAAAGTCTCCGCGATCAATGCGATGAAGAAAGCGGGAGTTCCTTGCGTACCGGGATCCGACGGATCGCTGGGCGACGATATGGATAAGAACCGCCAAATAGCTAACCGTATTGGTTACCCAATTATCGTTAAAGCCTCTGGCGGCGGCGGCGGGCGCGGTATGCGTGTCGTGCGCAGCGATAAGGATCTTGAAACATCCATTAAAATGACCCGTGCTGAAGCCAAAGCGGCTTTCAACAATGACATGGTCTATATGGAGAAATATCTCGAGAATCCACGCCATATCGAGATCCAAGTGCTTGCTGATGGCCAAGGCCAAGCTATTTACTTAGCCGAACGTGATTGTTCGATGCAACGTCGCCACCAAAAAGTGGTCGAGGAAGCGCCTGCACCAGGGATCACGCCTGAATTACGTAAATTTATCGGCGACCGCTGTGCCAAAGCCTGTATTGATATTAACTATCGCGGTGCAGGGACGTTTGAGTTTCTTTTTGAAAACGGCGAGTTCTATTTTATTGAAATGAACACTCGTATTCAGGTAGAACACCCAGTGACCGAAATGATCACTGGCGTCGATCTGATCAAAGAGCAACTGCGTATTGCAGCAGGGCTACCACTGAGCATCAAGCAAGAAGATATTGAGGTCGTAGGTCATGCCATCGAATGTCGTATCAACGCTGAAGATGCTAATACCTTTTTACCAAGCCCTGGTAAAATTACTCGCTTCCACTCACCGGGTGGTTTTGGCGTACGCTGGGAATCCCATATCTACTCGGGCTATACCGTTCCGCCACACTATGACTCCATGATAGGTAAGCTGATCACTTATGGAGAGACACGTGCGGTGGCGATTGCTCGGATGAAGAATGCCTTAGCAGAATTGATCATCGACGGAATCAAAACCAACGTTGATCTACAGCTTCGCATTATGAACGACGAAAACTTCGAAAAAGGTGGTACCAACATCCACTATTTAGAGAAGAAACTCGGTCTGCAAGAGAAGTAATTGCCTAGCACCTTTTATTAAGGCCGGTCTGACCGGCCTTTTTCTTTGGTCAATTGTGAGGGCAAAATGGATCCTCGTTTTATACAAGCACATAAAGAAGCGCGTTGGTCTCTATTACTCAGCATAGGCTGGGTCGTGGTCTGGATCGCCACCGCTTACGCTGGCGGTCAGGAATTAGGGCTCCTTGGCTTCCCCCGTTGGTTTGAGTGGTCATGTTTATTTGCACCTGTCCTGTTTATTTTCCTCTGCTGGATGATGGTTCGATATCTCTTTGCAGACCTCCCCTTAGAGGACTGATTCAATGAATACGCATGTACTCATCCCACTCATTATTTATCTGTTACTGGTCGTCGTGATCTCAATTGTGGCCATGGTGCAGCAGAAGCGTGCTAAAGGCGCTTTCCTCACGGAATATTTCCTAGGTGGACGGACGATGAGCGGCTTTTTGCTTGCCATGACGCTCACCACTGCCTACATCAGTGCCAGTTCGTTTATCGGCGGCCCCGGTGCCGCCTATCAATATGGCTTAGGTTGGGTAATGATTGCGATGGCCCAAGTGCCGACAGTATGGCTTTCGCTCGGGGTTTTAGGGAAAAAATTTGCCATCCTCGCTCGGCGTTACCAAGCGATCACCTTAAACGATATGTTGTATGCCCATTACCGCAGCCAGTGGGTGGTATGGATAGCCAGTATTACTTTGTTCGTCGCCTTTGTCGCCGTGATGACGGTACAGTTCATTGGTGGGGCGCGGTTATTGGAAACCGTCGTCGGTATCCCCTACACCCACGGATTATTAATCTTCGGGGCAATTATAGCCTTGTACACCTCACTGGGTGGCTTTAGAGCCAGCGTTCTCAACGACGTCTTACAAGGTGTAGTGATGCTGGTCGGGACGTTCTTACTGCTCTATGGCGTCATCCATGCTGCGGGAGGGACGTCACAAGCGGTTCAGCAACTGAAAATGATTAATCCACAACTGGTCGAATTACAGGGCGTAGGGAATATTATTACGCCTAGTCTGATCATTTCTTTTACTGTACTCGTCTGCTTTGGCGTGCTCGGCCTACCTAATACCGCGATACGTTCCATCTCCTATAAGGATAGCCGCTCGCTACATCGCGGTATCTTGCTAGGCACTGCGTTATTGACCGTCTTAATGCTCGGGATGCATCTTTCGGGTGCGTTGGGTCGAGCGATACTCCCCAATCTTACCATTCCTGATCAGGTCATTCCGACGCTGATGATGAAGGTATTACCGCCTTTTGCCGCAGGTATCTTCCTCGCTGCGCCGATGGCGGCCATGATGTCGAATATCAACGCTCACCTTCTGCAGGCGTCGGCGACCCTAGTAAAAGATCTCTATTTACGACTACGCCCCGCTGCGGCAACCCAAGAGAAGCATCTTCGTCGCCTTTCCGTCAGTTTTACTTTTCTACTGGGCGTTGCAGTGATCTTGGCGGCTTGGCATCCTCCACAAATGATTATTTGGCTAAACTTGCTCGCCTTTGGCGCCCTAGAGGCCGTATTCTTATGGCCCTTAGTATTAGGACTTTACTGGCGAAATGCCAACGCCTATGGTGCAATAAGTGGCATGTTGGTCGGTGCCGTGCTTTATAGTCTTCTAGCCAGTTTTTCAGTACGCCTTGTAGGCTTACACCCCATCGTTCCGGCGTTAATCGCGAGTTTCCTCGCGTTTGTTATCGCGAACCGTGTTGGACAGCAGGTCGCACCTGCCAACCCTAATCAATAATGGAAATGCTATGCCTTGGATTCAAATTAAGATCAATACCACTGGAAGCCACGCGGAACAGCTCGCCGAAGCTTTAGAGGAGACCGGTGCAGTATCTGTCACCTTTCAAGATACCCATGACAATCCGGTCTACGAACCGCTACCGGGTGAAACGCGCCTATGGGGCGATACCGATATTATCGGCCTGTTCGATGCTGAAACCGATATGGCAACAGTGGTCAATATGATGGCTGCCCACCCACTATTAGGTGAGGGCTTTCATCACAAAATAGAACAGATTGAAGATAAAGATTGGGAACGTGAATGGATGGATAATTTCCACCCTATGCGTTTCGGCCAGCGTCTGTGGATTTGCCCTAGCTGGCGCGATGTCCCCGATGCCAATGCGGTCAACGTGATGCTCGATCCAGGATTAGCGTTTGGAACAGGAACCCATCCAACCACCTCACTGTGCTTAACCTGGTTAGATGGATTGGACCTCGCAGGGAAAACCGTGATCGACTTTGGCTGCGGTTCTGGGATCTTAGCGATCGCCGCCCTAAAACTAGGGGCTTCACGCGCCATCGGGATCGATATCGATCCGCAAGCCATTCAAGCAAGCCGTGACAATGCTGAACGCAATGGCGTTGCCGATAAACTCGACCTGTATCTGCCCCACGAGCAACCGGAAAATCTTCACGCCGATGTGGTGGTGGCCAACATTCTTGCCGGTCCCTTACGCGAGCTAGCGCCATTAATTCGCGTGCTACCAGTGGCGGGCGGTGAACTCGGTTTATCTGGTATTTTAGCGAGCCAAGCCGAAAGCGTTTGCGAAGCCTATACCGAGCACTTTGTCCTCGATCCCGTTGCTGAAAAAGAAGAGTGGTGTCGTATCACCGGTAAGCGTCGTGACTAATGGATGTACGCCTTAAACACCCTGTAGTTCACCTCCGCTGAGCAGAGGCTATCGCCGCACTATGATTGGGCGGCGATAGTAGTGAAAGCGCCTAGACAAAGCCATCAGTGTTATCTCTTTGTTTCATTCCTAAGCAATCGTGTTGATTTGACGGTTCACCGGCGAGTCATAACCGAGTATGCCCTTGCTCTGCAGTAGCGAGATCCACACTGAATGTCAGGCTCCGAAAGGAACCTGAATCGCCTTCGATAGGGGGCGGAGAGAACTTTTTCCAAGGTTTTTATCCCCCATATTCGTGATTTTTAATTCGAAAAAAAATAGTTAAGCTATTGTTTGGTAAAGACATTGACGGACATCTCTCCCGTCTTTACTAAACAAAAGATAGCTTTAAAACAAATTGTTCAAAGTTTGGCCTTTCATCTTCTATAAAAAATGCGTAATATACGCCGCCTTGCGAACATTTAAGGCCACTTTCTACCCTATGCGCATTGGACAATACCAGCTTCGAAATCGCCTGATTGCCGCGCCGATGGCCGGGATCACTGATCGTCCTTTTCGTACGCTTTGTTATGAAAATGGTGCTGGATTGACCGTGTCAGAGATGATGTCCTCCAACCCACAAGTGTGGGCGAGCGATAAGTCTCGGCTACGTATGGTACATAGTGATGAGCCGGGTATCCGCTCGGTACAGATAGCAGGATGTGACCCTGACGAGATGGCCGCAGCAGCCAGGATTAATGTTGATTCTGGCGCGCAAGTTATTGATATCAATATGGGCTGCCCAGCTAAAAAAGTGAATCGTAAGATGGCGGGGTCTGCCTTACTCCAACACCCTGATGTCGTAGAATCGATTCTACGTGCCGTGGTGAATGGGGTAGACGTGCCGGTCACGCTTAAGATTCGTACCGGATGGGATACCGATAATCGCAATTGTGTTGAAATTGCCCAATTGGCTGAACGCTGTGGTATTCAAGCCTTAACCATTCATGGCCGGACTCGTGCCTGCTTGTTTAATGGTGAAGCGGAATACGACAGTATTCGGACAGTTAAGCAGAATGTTTCTATTCCTGTTATTGCGAATGGAGACATCACTGACCCGCATAAAGCCAGGGCTGTACTGGACTACACTGGGGCTGATGCCCTAATGATAGGCCGTGCTGCTCAGGGAAGACCATGGATCTTCCGGGAAATCCAGCATTACCTGGACACAGGGGAGCTGCTTGCACCGAAACCTCTCGTTGAGGTGAAGTCAATGCTGATCGGACATATACGGGAGTTGCATAGCTTTTATGGCGATGCCAAGGGATACCGTATTGCCCGCAAACATGTCTCTTGGTACTTACAAGAACATGCCCCTGATGACCAGTTTCGGCGCTCATTCAACGCTATAGAGGACACCAGTGAACAACTGGAAGCGTTGGAAGCATATTTCGAAAATCTGGCGTAAACGAAAAAAAAGAGCTTAAAGAACTATGTTCGAACAACGCGTAAATTCTGACGTACTGACCGTTTCAACTGTTAACTCACAAGACCAAGTCACTCAAAAACCATTGCGTGACAATGTAAAACAAGCTTTGAAAAACTATTTTTCACAGTTAAATGGTCAAGATGTTAATGAACTCTATGAATTGGTCCTGGCTGAAGTAGAACAGCCCCTGTTGGACATGGTAATGCAGTATACCCGTGGTAACCAGACTCGTGCAGCACTGATGATGGGCATCAACCGTGGTACTCTGCGCAAGAAATTGAAAAAATACGGCATGAACTAAGTTCTATTCGTAACTGATTCAAAAGAAAGGCATTATCCGCGAGGATAGTGCCTTTTTTTATGGGGGTGGGTGCGCGATATTCTGTAATCTCCCCTCTTGAACTTAAAGTTAATTCCTTAAAGCCCTAATGGTCCCCTGCCCCCTTTTCTAACCCTCACGAAGATCAACAATACCGTGACGAGCATTGATTTTGTCGCCTTGAGCTATCTACCCGTTACGAGCCGAAGGGTTAAGAAGGTTTGAAGGCTATTTTCCGTTTCGATAATTGGCTCAAGACGGGCTTCGAACAGTGATGACTTGATGGCTTTTGGGTATCACTCTGTGACTATGTAAGTGAGTGACTAGGATTATTGAGTGGCGTTAGGACAATCATCGTCTTTTAACCCATGAGAGTTCCATAATAGGTAATTATTATGCAGAATAGCACAATCGTGGTTATCCTTTTTTCTCGATAACCCTCACAGTATTTCTTCCTTAGTGCCCCGCATTTCGCTACTGAACCGCGTGTTCGCTCAGGATTGCCTTTTATAGCTAGGACAGTGAATGACAAGTCTACAACAACGTGCTGAATTACATCGTCAAATTTGGGCCATCGCGAACGACGTGCGTGGTGCCGTCGATGGATGGGATTTCAAACAATACGTACTCGGCGCACTCTTCTATCGTTTTATCAGCGAGAATTTTTCTCACCATATTGAAGGTGGGGACGATAGTATTGATTATGCAACGCTTGACGATTCGGTCATTACGGATGATATCAGAGACGATGCGATCAGGACCAAAGGCTACTTTATCTATCCAAGTCAACTTTTCTGTAATGTGGCTGCGAAAGCTAAAACTAACGAGCGCTTAAATGCCGACTTAAACAGTATCTTTGTAGCGATTGAAAGCTCAGCATTAGGATACCCCTCTGAGCCGGATATTAAAGGGCTGTTTGCCGACTTCGATACGACCAGTAACCGTTTAGGTAGTACGGTCAAAGATAAAAATAGTCGTTTATCTTCGGTATTGAAGGGCGTAGCAGGTTTAAAGCTGGGTAATTTCGATGCGCACCAGATAGACCTTTTCGGTGATGCCTATGAGTTTCTGATTTCGAACTATGCGGCCAATGCTGGGAAGTCGGGAGGTGAGTTCTTTACTCCCCAACACGTCTCGAAATTAATCGCGCAGCTTGCAATGCATGGTCAGACCGAAGTGAATAAAATCTATGACCCGGCAGCGGGCTCAGGCTCACTACTGCTACAAGCGAAAAAGCATTTTGATAACCACATTATTCAAGATGGCTTTTGGGGGCAGGAGATTAACCATACGACCTTTAACCTTGCACGTATGAATATGTTTTTACATAACATTAACTACGACAAGTTTAACATTGCGCTCGGTAATACCCTTATCAATCCAGAATTTAGAGATGAGAAGCCGTTTGATGCAATTGTCTCTAATCCACCGTATTCCGTGAAATGGAAGGGTAGCGATGACCCGACATTAATTAACGATGACCGTTTTGCACCTGCCGGCGTGCTGGCCCCCAAATCGAAAGCTGATTTTGCCTTTGTCCTGCATGCGCTGGATTACTTATCAGCCAAAGGTCGCGCCGCTATCGTCTGCTTCCCCGGCATCTTTTATCGCGGGGGCGCTGAGCAGAAAATCCGTAAATACTTAGTCGATAATAACTATGTGGAAACCGTAATCTCCCTGGCACCGAATCTATTTTTTGGTACCACCATTGCGGTTAATATCCTGGTGCTGTCCAAGCATAAAACCGAAAGCAGCGTACAGTTTATTGATGCCAGCGGTCTATTTAAGAAAGAAACCAATAATAATATTCTGACCGAAGCCCATATCGAGCAGATTATACAGGTTTTCGATAGCAAAGAAGATATCGAACACCTAGCCGAATCTGTAGCGATGGAGGCTATCGCAGCCAACGATTATAACCTTTCAGTTAGCAGCTACGTGGCAGCGAAAGATACTCGTGAAGTGATTGATATCACTGTACTTAATGCAGAGCTGAAAACCACCGTCAGTAAAATTGACCAGCTACGTAAAGATATCGATGCGATTGTGGCAGAGATTGAAGGTAGCGAGGTGCAGGCATGAGCGAGCTAAGCTATCTGGAAAAGCTGCTGGATGGGGTTGAGGTTGAGTGGGTGCCATTGGGAGAAATAGGAAATTTTATTCGAGGCAATGGACTTCAGAAAAAAGATTTTATCGAAACAGGCTTCCCTGCAATACATTACGGTCAGATTTATACGAAGTATGAATTATCAGCAGATAAAACATTTACTTTTGTTTCAGCTGAACTAGCTAATAAGCTGAGGAAAGCTCAAAAAAATGACTTATTATTAGCTACAACATCTGAAAATGACGTCGATGTCGTGAAACCCTTAGCGTGGCTTGGTGGTGACGCTGCCATTTCCGGTGATATGATGTTATTCCGGCATAAGCAAAATGTTAAATATCTCGCACACTTTTTCCAGTCTGAAATATTTCAGACGCAAAAGATGAAATATATTACTGGAGCTAAAGTTCGCAGGGTTTCGAGTGGTGACTTAGCTAGAATCGTACTACCCATCCCTTGCCCTAATAATCCAGAAAAATCGCTGTCAATCCAATCTGAAATCGTCCGTATTTTGGATAAATTTACTGCCCTTACCGCTGCCCTTACCGCTGAGCTTACCGCACGTAAAAAACAGTACAACTACTATCGTGATCAGTTATTGAGTTTTGATGAGGGGGAAGCCGAGTGGAAGACGTTGGGCGAGTTAGCAGAAAACCTCGATGCAAAACGAAAACCAATCACTAGCGGACTCAGGGAGTCTGGAAATGTTCCATACTACGGAGCGTCGGGGATTGTAGACTACGTAAAGGACTACATTTTCGATGGTGATTATTTACTAGTTTCGGAAGATGGTGCGAATTTAGTTACTCGAAACACTCCAATTGCCTTTAGCATCAGCGGAAAAACATGGGTCAATAACCATGCCCACGTACTCAAATTTAGTACCTATGCAGAACGAAGATATATTGAATACTATTTAAATAGTATTGACCTGACCCCATATATTTCTGGAGCAGCCCAGCCAAAGTTGAATAAAAAAAATCTGGAGAGTATTAGGCTTCCAAATCCTTCACTAGATAATAAAAAACATATCGTTTCTACTCTTGACAAATTCGACACCCTCACCAACTCCATTACCGAAGGTCTGCCTCGTGAAATCGAGTTACGCCAGAAGCAATACGAATACTATCGTGACCTACTATTCAGCTTTCCAAACTCTGGTCCAAAGGTAGCCAATTAGCATGAGTAAGACACTAGCCGAACTTGCCCAGCAGCTGAAAGAGACGAATAAAAAAGTACAGCTAATTTATGCCTTCAATGGAACGGGAAAAACGCGCCTATCACGCGAATTTACTCAATTGATAGCACGTCAGGGCGTAGAGGGTGAAGGTGTTGTGACTGAGGACGCGATGTATCAAAACATCCTCTACTACAATGCCTATACTGAGGATCTTTTCGTATGGGATAACGGTGCTGAACCCAAGTTGAAGATACAACCCAATACATTTACCGATTGGATTCTTAACGAACAGGGCCAAGACCAAAATGTCATTGCCTATTTTCAGCATTTCTCTAGCGGAAAACTCACGCCCAGGTTTAATCCTGAGTACAAAATTAAAAATAACGACGAAGAGGTTAAGGTTAAAGCCTTTACCGAAGTGACCTTCTCTCTGCAGCGCGGTAATGATGAATACTCAGATAATGTGAAAATCTCTAAAGGAGAAGAGAGCCATTTTATCTGGAGCATATTCTACACGCTGCTAGACTTGGTGATTGGTATTACGAACGTACCAGAACCTAGCGACCGAGAAAGCAACCAATTTGATCACTTAAAATATATCTATATCGATGATCCCGTCAGCTCTTTAGACGAAAACCACCTTATTGAATTGGCCGTGGGATTGGCAACGCTCATCAAATCTAGTTTTTTCTCCACTGCTAGCGGTGAAGGCATAAAATTTATTATCTCTACTCATAGCGCCATATTTTACAATGTCCTTTATAATGAGCTAGGTATTAAGAGCGGGCTGATATTGAGCCAGTTCGACGATGGAACTTATCAGTTAGAAGAAAAGAGGGGTGACTCGAATAAAAGCTTTTCTTACCACCTGCATATAAAAAATAATATTAAAAAAGCCATTGAAAAACGTTCCGTACAAAGATATCACTTCGCTCTACTTCGTAATCTATATGAAAAGACAGCCAATTTCTTAGGTTATGAAAAGTGGTCAGATTTACTTCCTGGGGATAAAGCCGCTTATGCTAAGCGAATAATGAACTTTTATCCGCACAATACCCTTTCTAATGAAGAAATAGCCGAACCGACAGAACCAGAAAAAGAGATGGTGAAATATCTTTTAGATAATCTCAATAACTATGGCTATTTGGCACAGAAGGTTGAAAATGACACAGTATAAAACCATCGTAGAGTCCAACAATTTTATCATTCTCGATAAGTATATCGCGCAATGGGAAGCTGGTGACCATTACCAGAGCGAAGCAGAACTTGAGCGTGAACTGATTCAAGATTTACGTAATCAAGGCTACGAATTTATACCTGGCCTAACATCACAAAAGGCGATGCTTGATAATGTTAGGACGCAACTACAAGCCCTCAATAACGTCACTTTTACCGAGAGTGAATGGCGTCGTTTTACCGAAGAATATCTCGATACCCCTAGCGATTCGATTATCGATAAAACACGCAAAATTCACGATAACCCAATTCACGATTTTATTTTCGATGACGGTCGTTTAGAAAATATAGCTCTTATCGATAAAAAGCATCCGGTACGAAATAAAGTCCAAGTGATTCAGCAATTTGAACAGACGGGTAAACACGCCAACCGCTACGACGTGACAATATTAGTCAATGGCTTACCGCTGGTACAAATCGAGCTTAAAAAACGCGGCGTAGCTATCCGTGAGGCATTTAATCAGATACATCGCTATAGTAAAGAGAGTTTTAATACCGATAACTCGCTATTCAAATTCCTTCAGCTTTTCGTTATTTCGAATGGCACCGATACACGTTATTTTGCTAACACCACTAAGCGCGACAAGAACAGTTTCGACTTCACCATGAACTGGGCCCGTGTAGATAACAGCCTTATCAAAGATCTAAAAGATTTTACGGCCACCTTTTTTCAGAAGCATACCTTACTCAATGTGCTGTTCAACTATAGTGTGTTTGATATCAGCAATAACCTGCTAATTATGCGTCCCTATCAGATAGCGGCAACCGAGCGTATTCTTTGGAAAATTAACAGTGCCTATCAGGCGAAGAAGTGGAGTAAAACCGAAACGGGTGGCTTTATCTGGCACACAACGGGGTCAGGCAAAACATTGACTAGCTTTAAATCCGCACGTCTTGCCACCGAGCTCGACTTTATCGATAAAGTCTTCTTTGTGGTTGACCGTAAAGACCTCGACTATCAGACCATGAAAGAGTACCAGCGCTTCTCGCCGGATAGTGTCAATGGCTCGGATAGTACCGCCGGGCTAAGACGCAACTTGGATAAAGATGATAATAAAATCATTGTTACTACTATCCAAAAACTGAATAACTTAATGAAAGGCGAAGCGGATTTGCCTATCTACCAGAAGCAAGTAGTGTTTATCTTCGATGAGTGTCATCGCAGCCAGTTTGGTGAGGCCCAGAAAAACCTCAAGAAAAAATTTAAACGCTTCTTACAATTCGGCTTTACTGGTACACCGATCATTGCCGGTATCAATTCACAGGGTGCCGAAGGTACGGCTCAAGTATTTGGTGATGTTTTACACGAATATGTCATCACCGATGCGATCCGTGATGAAAAAGTCTTAAAATTCAAAGTCGACTACAACGATGTGCGTCCGCAGTTTAAAGCACTCGAAATGGAAATGGATGAAAAGAAAATCAGCGCCGCTGAAAATAAACATGCGCTATTACATCCCCTGCGTATCGCTGAAGTCACGCAATACATCCTAAAAAACTTTAAGCAGAAAACGCACCGCACCTTCCCGGGGGCCAAGGGCTTTAACGCCATGTTTGCCGTAAGTAGCGTGGACGCAGCGAAAGCCTACTACGATGCCTTTAAAACGATTCAGGGCCAATCGTCTGCACAGGATGCTCACTACAAACCGCTGACCGTTGCCACCATCTTCTCCTTCGCCGCTAACGAGGAGCAGGATGCGGTCGGGGATATCAACGACGAGAGCTTTGATGTTTCGGCAATGAATACCAGTTCGAGAGAATTTTTAGACGCAGCAATAGATGATTACAATACCCAGTTTAAAACCAACTTTAGTACCGAAGGAAATGGGTTTCAAAACTACTATCGTGACCTTGCTAAACGGGTAAAATCACAAGAAGTCGACCTGCTCATCGTAGTGGGGATGTTCCTAACCGGTTTCGACGCTCCGGCACTGAATACTCTGTTTGTCGATAAACCGTTACGCTACCACGGCTTAATACAAGCTTTCTCCCGTACCAACCGTATCTTCAATGCCACCAAGACCTTTGGCAATATTGTGACCTTCCGAGATTTAGAACAAGCGACCGTCGATGCGATTACGCTGTTTGGTAAGAGTAGTACCAAAAGTGTAGTGATGGAAAAGAGCTACAGTGAGTATATGAACGGCTTTACCGATACCGTCACCGGCGAAGCACGACGGGGTTTTATGGAGATTGTGAGCGAGCTTGAATCGCGTTTCCCAGATCCGGCAGCTATCACCTTAGAACAAGAGAAAAAAGCTTTTATTAAGCTATTTGGCGAATACCTGAGGGCGGAGAACGTCCTACAAAACTATGACGAATTTGCCACCTTAAAAGCCCTGCAGCTGATCGATCTGAACGATCCCGATGCCGTGGAAGCGTTTAAAGCAGAGCATTACCTTGACGATGAAAAACTGGCTGCGCTACAAGCGCTACGCTTACCCGCAGAACGTAAGGTGCAGGACTACCGCTCCAGTTACAACGATATCCGTGAATGGCAACGCCACGAGCGAGAGTCAGGGCGCAAAGATAAAAGCGCACTAAGCTGGGATGATGTGGTGTTTGAGGTGGACTTACTGAAATCTCAAGAAATTAACCTTGATTATATTCTTGAACTGCTTTTCGAATACAACAAACGACATGCCAATAAAACGACGGTACAGGAAGAGGTTAAACGCCTTATCCGCTCCAACGCTGGGAACCGGGCAAAAGAAGGGTTAATGGTCGATTTTATCGAGAAAATCAATATCAGCGACTTACCTAATAAAGAGTCTGTGGTTGAAAGTTTCTACACCTTTGCACAACAGGCCTTACAAGTGGAAGTCGATAACCTGATTAAGGAAGAGAACCTTAACGAAGATGCCGTGAGGCGTTATATCACCGCTTCACTTAAACGCGAGTTTGCCACGGATAATGGCACCGCACTTAATGAAACATTGCCTAAGCTGAGTCCATTGAATCCTCAATATAAAACCAAGAAACAAGTCGTTTTTCAGAAACTATCGGCTTTTGTTGAGAAATTTAAAGGGGTTGGGGGTAGGGTTTGATATATACGGAGGCTTTGGCCTCTTTTTAAATCAATACGTTAAAACTTTTTTGTGAAGATGCCGCCATGTACTGATTTTCCCAGAAAAGATATACCTATCCAGTAACATGAGGGAGGTTAGCACCTCCCTTTTTTCTTCCTGAAAGGTTAATCTGGCAACTGAAAAGCAGATCTAAAAAACAAAATATCGGAATTCATTATGACGCCATTGTTGACTAAGAATGCTGCACCATCATCGGAATTAACTGCAATCATAAAAGGGGTCAGGTAAGCCCCCGCTCCAGCCATCGTATAACCAGCACCATGATCTTGAGCTGCATCGATTAGAGACGCCCTATAGCTAAATCCACTCACTTGATATGCTCTGGCAATACCTAAAGCACTGTAGGCAACACATCCATTACGTGACATTTCGTGGTTTTCACCACAGCTCATCATTTTACCAATGTATCGTTGGTCAATCATCGAGTCCACACGGGAAAGGGCTCTTGTGTTAAGAGGTAAAACTATCCCATTATCTATAAGTTCCCGCGCTGGCTTAGAATATTGACTCGATGAAGAGCTTAAACTTTGGCTGGTTTGAATTTGAGGCTTCGGTGCTGGCGTGTCACTCTTAGCGATCGATTTTACATCTATTAATAAAGGCGTATGTTGGTGCGGTGTATCAGAGTAAGTAAGTATACCGTTAACCGTCACTCTAGTACCAACTAGGCTACTATATTTAGTGTATTCTTCACTACTTAGACCGAGTTGCATGATATTCTTACTACCGAACTGTGGAGCATCACTTGCACATGAAATAGGCGAGTCCGGTTTCAAAGTGAAAAAGGTTTCAGGCTCGTCGCCATTTTCTACGCTTTCGTAATTTGGCGCGCCTGGATAAGTCATTCTGATTAATTGGCCAACCATCATTACAGAAGCACCTGCATCCAAGCATTTTTCCGAATTATGAGCGTTGGTAATACCATCATATAATGACATTGACTGCTGGTACCACTCAGACAGGCACTGAGGAGAAGTGCAAGATTCACGCTTACGCCAATTTTCTTTAGTTATTTTGATAAATTCAGGGCTATTACCGGTCGCTAGCTTCGCCTTACGATAATGACTTGAAAGCATCTCATCCAGTTTTGATAAAGAAGGCGTGTTACAAATCATTTTTTCAGTATTACTGTGTGCCTTAGAACAATCAAAACTTGCCGCATTTGCTGAGCAAGATATTAAAAAGAAAAGTACTGTTTTAGTTTTCAAAAAATCCCCCTATAAATCTATTAGTAATTATATAGTTATCGACTATATAAGTCTTAAATTATCTATTTTTTGACAGTAGCTATTTCCTTGGGGGATTCATAGTGGTCGTTACTTGAGTCACGCGAACTAAGATGGGACGCTACCAGATAAGAAAATATACTCACTGTGATACTATTGATTGTATCGAAATGCCATGTAGCAGTTAATATGGTCAGAGCGTTCAAATGTTGCCGACTGAAAATATAAATCAATAGTATTGACGACTCAGGTACGTCCAATCTATTCGTGGTAATTCGACAATGGGCCTACGCGAAAGAGCTATGCCCCCCTATACGTTCACCGTAATATCACTCGCAGCCACCAGTACCAGCTTCTCGATAAAATAACAGCGCTAAAAGACTACAAGGAAAGTCACGAACGCTCAGGTAAAGCAACACTACAATTAAAAAACGGCAAGGCCCAATACACCGAGCCTCACCGTTGTCCGCTAAGTATTTTATCTTATCGGACGGCCACTCTTAGTCGCCCCCGTTACCGATCTGCCAAACAAAGGTAGGGGTATTCTTATTTACGTGCCAGTCACCAATATTTCTGATTTTATAAATTACCGGGTTGTGGGAAGACAGCGTACGGGCATTACGCCAATGACGATCGAGCGCCTTGCTTAACCGCGTATCGGAGGCACCCAGTGCGTTAAAAAGCTCGCTCGCGCTGCGAAGCACTAATTCCGTCGCGATAACTTGGGCTTTAGCGACTTCCAGCTCTGCAGTAATGTTGGCTTGCTGAATAAGGTCCTCATCCCCGCTGTCGTGCACGCTAAAGGCGAACTCTAGGGCTTGAGAGGCTCGGTCCACTGTCGCCTCTACGGCATAGGACCAGCTCGCAAGCTGGCCTACTACCTGCAGTACCTGGGCATCATGCCTGACCAACTTAGCATTACCATGGCTATAAATACGCTGCCTTGATGCTACCCCCTCGCTGGCATCGCGGGTAAGCGCTTTACTGATACCCGCCAAGGTGGCGAGTAGCACCTGCTGGTAGAATGCGGTTTGATAACGAAAGCGCTGACTGAAGGGGTAAACATGCGATGCCTCGACCTCTGCCTGCTTAAAGCGCGTGGTGCCACTCCCCGTCAAGCGTTGTCCAAACCCATCCCAATCATCTTCTCGCTCAACACCGGATTGGTGGACATTGACCAGGGCAATCACATGGCTTCCATCGTCGGTCCGCTGTGCAAATACATCTATCCAGTCGGCGTATAGTGTCCCGGTACTGTAAAATTTCTCGCCATTCAGCCACCAGCCCTCGGTATGTGGGGTCACCTTCGTATTCACCTCCCCCATTTTCACCTCCCCGACTTCTGTCCAGCCGCTACCGACTAACTCGCCATCGACAAACCGTGCGAACCAGCGTCGACGAAGCTCGGTATCAGGCTGGTTCAACAGGTCTTCTACAAAGGCAAAGTGCGCGCGTAACGCTTGCGGAAGATTCGAATCGGCCTCAGCAAGTTCGGTAAGTAAGGTAAAAAGCTGCGGTAAAGAGAGACCATAACCGCCCTGGTCGGCAGGGATACGAAGCGTTCCAAATTTTGCTTCTTTAAGCCAAGCTAAGGGCTGGTGAGGCAGCTCGCGATCTCGCTCCCGTTGCAACGTCCCTTCTGCGATACGTGAAAAAATAGGGCGAAAAGACTCGGCGATTTGTTGAAATGGCTGATGCTGGCTCATATTAGGCTCCTTGTTCAGAATCAATATCTTGTGCGGTGGGCTCAAAACGAATGATGAGCAAGAAAACAATAGGTAATGCGGCGCTTAACGCGACAAACCAAAACATGTTGGTACCGAATTTTGCCTGCAGTATCGGTAAAATAAATAACGCCAGTGCGCTACCGATCCCCGAGAGTGCGCGACTAAAACCGACCCCAGTTGCACGTATATGGGTTGGGTAGGAGAGAGAGGGGTAAACCATAATCTGCGCGCCAGGTCCAAACCCCTCGGCAAACAACCACAGCCCCAACATGAGAACAGCAACAACAATCGCGAAAGTCGACGCCGGATGGCCGGTGATCGCCAGAATAGTCAGAGCAAGAAATTGTAGGGCGAAACCGGCTATGGCTACATGGCGACTGGCAAACTTCCACGCTAAGCGCATCCCAAGTAACCCTCCGGTGAGTGCAAAGAGGGCATTAAGACCGAGTGACGCTGAAATGGTCTCGAAAACCCCTGCCCCCAGAAATTGAGCCAAAATTGAAGGAAGGAAAAAAGCAATTGCCGTATATTCGAACGAAACACAGACATTCATGACCGACGAGACTAAGGTTCGCTGCCGGTAAGGAGCTTTAAACAGCTCGCGGTAACTGACTTTCGGGGGCTTTTGTTCTCTTCTCGCCTCGCGTTCCGACGCGTTGTGTGCCTCAATCCCGTAGGATTTTTTTAAAATCCGCACCGCCCCATCGAGATCACCTTGATTGGCTGCCCAGAGCGGCGATTCATTCATAAAGCGGCTACGTACTGCGATGATCAACAGCGCTGGTACCGCGCCAAAGAGCAAGGACGCACGCCATAGCCAATCAATATGTTGTGCCGGTAACAGAAAATAGAGACCAAAGATCAGTAAAAAGCAGACGGTAGAGGCGGCATACCACATCGGGCACCACGAGGCGACGCGTGACGCCTTATTCGCTTTCCCAGTAAATTTCGAGAACTCGGCTAGATAGGCCATTGCAACGGGTAAGTCTACTCCCACCCCAATCCCCATTAAGAAACGAGCGCCGATCAGTACCCAAACGTTAGGTGCTAA